>CAIGRS010096952.1:0-17147 GCA_903798395.1 Fraxinus floribunda | reverse complement strand
CTTCTTCTTAATTTCAATATTGCTAGTAGACTAGTAGTTGGCTTGGCTAGTTGGCACTTGGTAGTTGCTATAAATGCTATGAATAATGAATCTGTGATTTTAGGGTTTTTTTGTTTTTTGTTTTTTGTGAATTGTGATTTATTAATTATGAGTGACTGAGAATATGAGTTGATGGGTTATAAGTTTGATTTGTAATTTGTGATTTGAGAATTTAGAGTTTTAAACAATTAGTGATAAGTGAAAAAAAAAAATTAATGGTGATTGGTGAAGAATGAAGATGTTTCATGTTTGGGGTTTGGCTCAATTAAATTATGTGTACACTGTTTTTTCGACTATTACGATCGTTGATTGTCTATGGTCATCGGTCAACGATCAACGATTTTCGCCCGTGCTGGATCCAATTCCTGGATTCGCCCCTGACTATTACATAAAACAAAAAAGATATACTAAACACACACACATACTTGTTTTTCAGAAGAATTTCATTTACATTAACAAGCCCTTTAATAACATGGACACTTGAGAACCTTATGATAAAATGGCTACTTCTTCTCTTCGGAGCTGCTGCACGAATATACCGGCGTCTTTACCCTTCTCAGTACTTAGTTTTCTGCCTTTCATTATGTTTCTCTGTTTGCGTTGTCCTCTTCCATTTTCATCAGTTTCTGCTTCTGTTTCTTCTTCTGCACGTGAACATGAGCATGACTCATTCCTGTAGAAGACATTGCAAGCATATATAATTAAAAAACTGTGGAGTAAATGAATATATGAAGATTGCTTGCAATGGAAGGAATTTATAGGGGCAGGATTTTGAGGATCTGTTTTTGAAAAATAAAAAATAAACCTAGTTGAAGTTTTGCTTTAATGGCAGAGGATTGTGGAAGCCATTGTATATAAAGTGACTTTTTGAAGAATGTGCGGTTAAAAATTAGAAAAAAAAGTTTGTTTACATGCAAAATAATTTTTTGGAGAAAATATGTTATTGAAAAACGTTCGAAGAAAATTATCAGTTTAAAAAAATATAACTCAAACAGGGACAAAATATTAAATGATCATCTTTTAAGGTGGCTAATTACCTTAACCATTATAATCAATTTAATTGGGGCATTATCGGTTAAGATATTGGGGAGAAAGGTTGATGCATAGTTGGGCATTAATGGGGTTAGCCTTCAGCCTTTTTTGATGGTTTAGACAAGAGTTTTGAAGATAGTACAATTGCTTTTCCATGTGTAGACTTGTGTTTTTTAATGAATAGCGGTTTGTGCTCGGCCATACAAGTCGAGTGCGTCCATTTATCCTAGCTTATTGAGGACCTGTATTTTTTACAAAATAATAGTTTGTGCACAAGTCGACCACATCCATTTATCCCAAGTTTTTAAGTGGGGACCTATGTTTTTGATAAATAGTAGTTATAATCAGCCATACAAATCGAGTACAGTGCCCCTTTATCCAAACTTATTGAAGTTAATATTTTTATGAGCAATAGTAGCTCATGCTTGATCATACGGATCGAGTACACCTCATTATTGCAACTTTTCAAGTGGAGACATGTTTTTTATATATAAGGGTTATGTTACATGTACCCTTTGGGTTACATGTAGTTTTACTCGGGCCCACGCTTCCTCTTCACAATGGGGACCCGGTGATTATTTTATTCACCTCGGGCCCCTCCACCTTGTGAGAGGGGCGGTGGGGTCGGGTAAACCAAAGGGTAAGCCAACAAGTACAAATGGCTTAATTGGGCCCCTCCACATTGTGAGAGGGACGGTAGGGTCGGGTAATCCAAAGGGTAACCCAAAAGGGTCAAGTAGCTAAATTCTTTTTATAAATAGTACTATGATTCATTCACTGCCATACAAATACACCCCCTTTATCCCAGTTGTCTAAGTGGAGATTTATGTATTTTTTGGGTAAATAGCATCTCATACGTCCATAAAAGTCGAGTGGGGGGCCCTTTTATCTCAACAATTATTTAAGGCTTTGTGCTCGGCCCTATTCTAATGTTTACTTGCAATTCCTAATCATATATGTTAATTTTTTTAGTTGTATTGACAATTCTTTAGACAAAAGTATTGTCATAAAAGAATAGGATTGTTGTAAAAGTCAATGAATGTTTTGGAGGGTTGTATAAATGAATTAAGAGTATTTGGATTTGAATATGGAACGAGGAGAAAGAATCGTCGAATTTACGCTAGCATGTCGTCTAGCTGATACTCAAGCATCCAAAGCAGAATCATTATGGCCTAACTGTCACTCGAAGACACACTTCTCGTTAGTCTGTCGCTAGCCTGACACTTGAGCAACGGTGTTTTCCGAGAAACCCCAACTCGCTTTTTTCAAGAGTTTTAGCTATCATATTGTACCTAAACTCCTCATATTATAAATAACCAATGGTCATTACATTTTTTGGGTGATTGATCATTGTTTTACATCATTATGTTATTATTCCAAGATCCAAGAATACATCCAAATAGTTAGATTAATCCTTTGATTCTTGAGATCAATCAACCACAAATTTGGGATAAACATCAAATTCATACAATATAAAACACTCGCCTCTTAGATATCATTACCTCCTTCTCAATAGCTTTCAGAGGTTGTCGAACATTAAGGGTGGTTGGACCAGAAGTACAGGAAGAGTACAAGAACGAGGTGTTCTTAGTGTTCCACAGGAGATGACAATTCCAGAAGATCGGGAACATGTGTGAGTGAAGCACGTTCAAGCAAGTATTGGAGATTGCAGGAATTAAATCAACAAATCTAGTAGGTTTTCTAGGTTTGATCATACTGTAAGTTCTTATTGTCTATAGAGTGGAAACTACTGGTTTGGTCCCAGAGTTTTTACCTAGTTAAGGGTTTTCTCCATCATCAAGTCTTGTGTTTTTATTACTCTAATTATTATTGTGACAATTCAATTTAGAATAACTTAACTTGATTGACTAAACATATAGAACAATTAAAAAGTACTTGCTTTTAATTGATAAATTTGATTCCTCGTTATTTACCTATTAGGTGATTTTAGGGTTGAACTAGTAACTTTCAAGTGGTATCAGAGCCCAAATTTAATTCCCAAGCCTAGTATTCTAGATGAATAGTTTATTGTTTGCCCTGCCATATTTTGATAGCAGTAATTATGCATATTAGAAAGTTAGAATAAAAGCCTTCCTGAAATAAATGGATGAGTGTATTTGGTTGAGCGTAGTAAATGGTTGGACCACTCCATCTACCATAGTTGCAAGTGTAGTTACCCCTACTAATATTTCAACTCGGTCTAAGAAAGATCTAGATGAGTGTGATTGGAATAGTAAAGGGTTTCATGCTCTATTTATGGTCGTATCACCAGAAGAATTTAGGCGTGTGTCTATGCATGAGGTTGCTAAAGAGGTTTGGGGTATTTTACAGACCATATATGAGAGAATTTATGCAGTTAAGAATTCTAAATTACAGATGTTGACCACAAGGTTTGAACAAATTAAGATGAAGGATGATGAAACCTTCGATGACTTGTATACGAGCTTGAATGACATAATTAATTCTAGTTTTAACCTAGGTAGGGAAATTCTTGAGTCTAAGATTGTTAGAAAGATCCTGAGAACATTACCTAAGAGATTTAGTCCTAAAGTTTATTGTATCAAGGAAAGCAAGGGTCTAGATGTCGTTTAGATTAAAGAATTGGTTGGATCTCTCCAAACTTATGAACTCACCATATCTCAACCTAAGAAGAACAAGTTTATAGCCTTGAATACTATTAGAGAAGAATAGTATGATTCATCTGATTCGAAATCACTTAATGATGAGGAAATAGCTTACTTATTTAAGAATTTTCAAAAAATGTTTAGAAATAAGAAAAAAACTAAAGAGAGACATGGAGGTGATTCCAGTGAGTCTAGAAAGAGATCTAAATCTATGATATGTCATAAGTGTCAAGGTTTTGACCACTATATAAGTGAGTGTCCTAATGGTAAGAGAAATCAGTGTAAAGCTATGAATGTAACTCTCACTAGGACGAGTCTAACTCGGATAATCAAAGTGAGATGTCTACACATAAGGAGAGTGAGAAATTTATGGCCTTCACTGCTAGGATTAAAAGTAAATCTAATAAGGACAATGAGAATGTTGAGGAAATAGATAGTGGTGTGCAATCTGAGGAAGATTCTGAAGATAAGGATGAGATTCGTGAGGCTTATCAAAAATCATTTGAAGAAAGTGTTAAGATTAAGAAGGTGAATAAAGATGTGTTTTAAGAAGGTCAATGAACTTGAGCTACTTAAAGAGAAACTTGTAGCTGACCTTCAAAAGTCTACCTTGTACCTTAACAAATTAAATATTGTAATCGATCCTTAGAATCTAAGATTAAAGATCTTACAGGTGAACTTGAGAAGTCCTCTAAGATAGTTAGTGAATTGACCGTTGAGAATGAGAAATTAGAAATCCAGGTTAAGAACTTTCTAAGCGAATTTGAAGATTCCATGTCTCAACTTCTTGCTTTTTCTAGTGGATCTCAAAAACTAAACAGTCTTTTGGGGTTGAACAAGCTCACTGGAAACAAGGGAGACCTAAGATATAATTAGATCAATCATAATAGGACTAGTACTTTCAAAACCATTTTTATCCCTACCACCAACCAGCGTCGTATGTTCTTAATCTTGAACTCAAGAGCAAAGGTATCATATGACAAAAGCCTACTAGATAGTGTAGGATTTATGAACCTAGAAATAGTATTCAGCGACCACATAACTTTGGACCTATTTTATCCTTACCTATTTCAATTGTGGTGAGTTATGACATATAAGACCTTGGTGTCATAAATTCATAATAGAAATAGAAATCAAAATTTCACTAGAGTTAGAAATCAGGATTTTGATGGTCGAATTGACTGCCTTACTAATCAAGTATGTCATTTGACCAAGTCTATGACATGGTTGACTAGGGATAAGTCTTCCACTAGTTAGGTCTGGATGAAAACGAATGATTTGAAAATTTTAAAAATTGATCACGATGCTCTTAAAGGTAAAAGTGTTTGTTTACCTAATTGATTATGTATTTTTGATGCATGTGTATTCTTATTAATTTTGATTCATTCATTATTGCATGCATCTCTTTTTTTCTCCTTTTCAGGTAGTTTGATTTTTGTTAAAAAAAATTGAAAATTAAAAAATATATATAATGGGGAAATTCTTTACTATAACATGATATATGATTTATTTGAACATGTGTGTTGTGACCAAGTATAAGTTTAATTGATGTGTTGTAGCATATTTTTCATCACTTTATTTAGGCTGATGTACAGTACTTAGTATAAGTTTCTTCGTGTACCATCTGCATTGCACACAATATGATCTTGTGAGTAAATCTTGACTACATGTGTGAGACTTGGAATGGCTATCATCTGTTGGTAAGGTGATCTTGAATATGGATTGACCTTAATTTAGTAGACCTAAGTTCTAGTACATTCCTTTAAATAAAATAAGAATATTTCATCTTATACTCTTTTTCGAAGCCTATTTGACTAAAGTAACTAAGCTCGAGGGATTTCTCATAGCCTAATATCCTATGGTCAACTGACTTGGAATCATCGGCTCAAAACTCGTTACAGGTGTTATCTTAGTCTCTTAATAGAGAAGAGTGCACATAAAATGTGAAAATTTGAAGAGAAAAACGATGAACTTAAAAAGAAAAATATAAATTGTGTGAAAATGTATATATGCTCAAAGAAGTGGGGAGAAAAGAATAATATACATGAAAAATAAGCTTTATTTATAGGTCTTAATATGCAATACTGGTTTGACTTTCATTGGTAGGGGAATAAACTTATTTAACAGTAGTGTTTAACATGTCGTTTCTTACAAATTTAAGATTTAGAGTCTTGATCAAAAGGAATTAGTAGTACTTAACACACATGAGTCACTTGTACAATTTACTCCATTTATACTTGAACTGAGTATGTGGAAAAGTTTATAGATCATTGATTATACTTGTGAATGGTATTAACGGTATCTTTGAGTTATTTTATATTGTTGTTACCTTCGTCATTTGTGATAAAAATGGGGAGAGATGATGAGATGCATTTAAATTTTAGTTATTTTGTAATAAGGGGAAGATGGTTTTTTTTAAATGCTTAGCTTTTTTTAGTTTTGATGTTTTATGATATTAATGCTTTAGTTGGGGTTTTGATTAACATTAGTATTGCTTCTCAATCTAGCTAGCATATGCTAGTCCGTTTCAATTATTATATTTTATATATCATGTGTTTTTATACTTGATATTTGAGTTATTGACTTCATATAACAGGTTTCAAGAAATGCAAGAGACGGACATTCAATTTGAGTTTTGGTAGATTAGTTTTGTTTTTACATCATTGGATTGTATTGTATAGTTTTGTAACAGAATGCCAATGGAGAGATTGTTAGGTTTCAGTTGTATTAGCAATTCTTTAGACAAAAGAATTGTCATAAAAGAATAGGATTGTTGTAAAAGTCAATGAGTTTTTTGGAGGGTTGTATAGATGAATTATGAGTCTTTGGATTCGAGTATGGAACGAGGAGAAAGAGTCGTCGAATTTACGCTAACATGTTACCTAACTGATGCTTGAGTGTCCAAAGCAAAATCATTATCGTCCGACCCTCACTCAAGCAATACACGTCTCGCTCGTCTGTCGCTAGCCTGGCGCTCGAGCAATGGTATTTTTCGAGAAACCCTAATTTACGTTTTTCAACAGTTTTATCAATCATATACTATCTAAACTCTTCATATTATAAATACTCGGTGGTCATTACATTTTTGGGGGTGGTTGATCATTGTTTACATCCTTGTATCATTATTCCAAGATTCAAGAACACATCCAAATATTTAGATTATCCTTTTGATTCTTGATATTAATCAACCACAAGTTTGGAAAAAAACATCAAACTCATACAATCCAAAACACTCACTTCCTAAATATGATTACCTTCCTTCTCAATAACTTTAAGAGGTTGCTGAACATTAAGGGAGGTTGGACCAAAAGCACAAGAAAGGTACAAGAATGAGGCGTTTTTGGTGTTCCACATGAGATTGACAATTTCAGAAGATCGAAAGCAAGTGTAAATGAAGTACGTTCCAGCAGATCTTGAAAATTGTAGGAATTAGATCAGCGAGTCTAGCGGGTTTTTTAAATTGGATTATACTGTAAGTTCTTATTGTTTATAGTGAAAACTACTGCTTGGTTCCGAATTTTTTACCCAGTTAAAGTTTTTCTCCATCATCAAATCTTGTGTTATTTATTGCTCTAATTATTCTTGTGGCAATTCAATGTAGGATAATTTGACTTGATTAATTAAATATATAGAACAATTAAAAAGTGATTTGTTGCTTTTAATTGATAAATCATTCCACATTATTCACCTATTAGGTGATTTTAGAATTGAACTAGTAACTTTCAATATGCACTTGATGTGAAGTGAAGGAGTATTTGTATTTGATACGAAGTCAAAGCTAATACACTAAAAGACGCCTGAATGTCATGTATTTTAGTTGAAAAGTCAATGTCAATAAAGACTAGCTATGTTTTCTATGGAAGCTCTAGCTTGAGGTCTACAATTCGAAGCTACCTTCGTTCTTGATCAATAAGCCTCATTAACCACAACGTAGATTTCTGTATAGTGATGGCTTCCATTACGTTAAAGTGACACTCTACCGTTAATTTATATTCCTTCGCTGCCATCATGAAACTGATTATTTCTAAATCAAAGGATTGAGAAACTCAACATTACTATTATTGAACAACTTGGAGTCAGACCTTCTTTTCGCACTATTAATTAAACTAAAATGTCCACTTGAAGTGTAGTCAATCATTCACACCCCCTTCACAAGAAAGCTGAACATGTCACGTGTTCGTAGGGATGTCAATGGGTCGAGCCGAGCCGGCTCGTGGCTCGTTTTTTCGTGGGCAAGCTCGGCTCGGCCCACGAGCTCGCCCACCACTAGCCGAGCCGGCTTGACTCGGCTCGTGGATCATCATTTTTTTTTTTGGCTTTTCTTAGTTTTTTTTTTATGNTTTTTTTTTTTAGCTTTTCCTAGTTTTTTTTTAAAATTATTTTACACGAGCCCACGAGTCGGACGGGTGAGCTCGGCTCGGGCTCGTGCTCGTCTTTTGACGAGTCCGAGCGGCCTGTGGATCGCTACAGTACGAACCGAGCAGGCGAGCCGACGAGCTACTCGGCTCGATTGCCACCTCTACGTGTTCGCTTCTGCAAAGTTAAGATTTATTCCTACTTGTGAGTGGAGTTTTAATAATGTTTGTCTTCTTGTTAATCTATTGAATAGAAAAGAATGTGTTGATATACACAACCAAAAAAAAAATAAAATGACAACACAACTATGATTGATAACACACATTATGGTTGAGAAATATGCCTAAAAGAATTTCAATTGGAACATAAGTCAACTGCCTCATAAAGTGCGCAACATTTTCGATTGGATAAATGTGTGTAAAGTTATAAAAGGATTGGTATAGGTTGGACTCTTCAATATAATCATTTTCTAAAACATGCAATAACATTCAAATCCCACCTAGTTTTGTAGCTTCAATTAATGCATCAATTTAATAGAATTTGTTAAAATTTCTACATCATAATCAATTGGTCATGAATAATGAAAAGACTGCCCAAACTCATTGACTTAAGAGTGCTGCAATTTTATTTTATTTTTGATATAGGATAATATTATTTAATTATTGTTTAGAAGTTCAATCTATCTTAAGTCACATGTAAGGACTGAACTCAACATTATGAGTTCCAAAATTTATCTGGAAAGCCCACATAAGTAAAGATTCGAATTTTAGATTGACAAATAAACGGCTCATGCAAGCCACTCTTTGTAATAACTATGCACATAGGTTTTATATAAATTATAGATAAATAAACTCCATTTTTATTAGACTTTAAATGAGATAGTTTGGTATATGTTCATGGTATGAAAATGTCATAAAGTCAAGTTTTTCAACTTATATTTCAAAAGGTATATTTTACACGTCTATCTAAACTCTTAAAATTGATTAATTGAGCGAGAATACTTAATTTTTATAGGTTAAATCCTCAACTAGAAGATAAACATAGCAAAATGAAGAGATCTAGAAATTAATTAGCACAAAAATGATGAAATTGCATTATATGGTCACAAAATTGGATGATTTGATAAGTTTGGGGACCAAAATGGATGAAATTGGAGTTTTGGGGATCAACTTGAAGAAATTAAAAGTTTGAGAACCAAAGTCTAAGAGTTTGAAAGCTTTAGGACTGATTTGGACATAATCAAAAGATGGAGGACCTTAATATATGAACTTGAAAGTTAAAGGACTGAAGTTGATAGTGTTTAAAGATGGGGAGCAAGTATGCAATAAAGTGAAAATTGCAGCTCGAGGCCGCAGTTGAATGAATTTGGAATTTTGGATGACTGAAGTCCCAGGAGCTTGCGGAAGGCCGTGACGTTTACTCGCGATCACTGTTTGCATTGTTTGGTAAATGAGATTTTTCAGATTTTGAGCAAAACCAAGGGCTTTTTAGGTATTTACAGTGCAAGAGTTCCAGGACACGTAAAAGATTTATATATACAGGTAATTTAGATCAAACAAAAAAATCACATCATAGAAGATCCTAGAGTAATGCATGAGTTTTTCTTCTCATTTCTCGAGTTTTATTGAACAACGAAAAAAGTGTTATGCAAGATTAAGAGATTCATCATTCGAGTTTGTTTTCTTCTCTCATACCAGTTCATCCGGATTATGATTTCATCCACTATCTTGTATTTGTATTTTACAATAATGTCTAGCTAAACCTTTGTTACTAAGGTTACGATTAATTCTTCAATTAATAATTTCTTTTTTAATTCAAATTCTAATCGTATTGATTATTTGCTATTACTTTGATTATATTCTATTGTCTTGCTAAATTTAGGATCATTTGTGGACTGTGATTATGGCCCTACACGTGGCAACTTCTCAACTGATGGATTCAAGTGACTTTTGGGCTGATGTTTTAACTCCCAAACGCGTTCATTATGGGTTGGCTTGGCCCTTGTTTGGCCCCCATTAAATTGAAATTCATTTTTCCCTTTCTTTTTATCAACAACACATTCTTCAATAAAATAATATTACACACAAACCTCAAAACTTCTCCTTATTTCAACAACACATTCTCCAAAAATTACTATTCTCCTCATTAAAATGTAAAATAATGGAGCCCAAACAGGGGTTTATTGTGTTGTTCTGTGTATTTCTAGGATTTTTTTTCTCTAGTTTTATGCACTTCTTCTTCGTGATTCAATCTCTTTACTACTTTGTGAAGGGTTCTTGGTTGTATTTAGTGTACAAATTGAAAGATTGTAAGAAATGTAGTTGATGTGATCCATGATCCGAGGGTAAGTCTGGGCAATGATCCTTTGATCGTTGAAAAAGGGCATATGACTAGGTCGCAAGTGAAGCGGATCAAAGAAGAAATGAGACTACTTGCTCAAGTCACGATGAACGAAACATTGATCACGGCAAGCAAAGAGACAAGTTTCATGTTGGGCATGAGAGATGAACGAAGTGGAGAAACTCGACTCAAGCAATGGACGGAGAAGAGAACGACCGCATAGTTGTTCAGGCATGTCCCTTTACCGAGCCCACAGTTGAGGGGGCTCAGATGATCTATGCGACCGTATAGATTTACACTATGCAGACGCATGGTATATTTTAGGCTGCGAATTTTTCAAATTTCACGCAATCTTCTATTTTAGTTAAACCTCTATTTTGTGATATCTTTTGTTATTTTTAGAGTTTAATTCCATTTCTACTAGATTTTAAGGGATTCCATATAAATAGAGTTCTTATTTTCATTGTACAACCGACAATTATTGAGAGATTAATTGCAAGACATTATTGCATTTTGTTTGTGGCGTTCAAACAAACCGACTATGATTCTTGAGTCTTGTAATCATGGGGTCAACATATTGTTGGGGGGTGTTGGTTCCTTGCTTTAATATTTTTGAATCAAGTTTAAACATTAATTCTTGACTTTCTTGGGATTGAATCAATCTTGTATGAGTTTTGTAGTTACTATTGTTACGTGGGTTAGCATCAGTTGGTATCAGAGCAAGATTCCAAAAGTTAGGGTTACTTCATTTTTTTCTTTTTGTTTTAGTATTTTGTTTTCCATTCTCCGTGTTCTTCGCGTTCTTAATTTTTTGTCTCCAATCCATAAAAAAAAAAAAATAATAAAAATAAAAACACTTGTTGGTGTGTTAATCTAGCATTCAAATCAGTTTTTATTTTTTTTGCTTGTATCTAGTTGAATTTTGGAGCCAAAAAAATCGAAAATTCGGAAAATTGCCAGCAGCATACAATTTCATTTTTTTGATTAAAAAAATCCAAATTCAAAAGTGTCCAATTCAAATTCAAGAAACACCTTCTTAAATTTTTCCTTAGTATTCCATTCAAAGTGTCAATTCCTACTTCTTAAATTCTAGAGTCAATTTTTTTCCTTACTCAAATCTTGTTTGAAACTCTATAAGGATTGAATTTTGATTGAGATCGAATTAGTTCTTTGAAGCACTTGCAAGAAAGCATTGAATGGAAAAAGGCAAGAGTGCTGAGACTAATAGAGGGAAAAGCCAATTTGAGTTATTATGAGCGTATACACATGAGGTAAATATTAAATTAGATTTGAGATGTTGTATAAAGATAATTCTACTTCAAGTAGGAATAATAATCAAGTCAACATGTCGAATAAGGTGATACCTCGATTTGAAAAGTTATTTGAGGATGTGATAGACAGATTGGATAGGCAAGACACATTGCTTGCTACCTTACGTAGACAACAACCTAGAGAAATTCATAACACAAGGAGGCAAGGAAGGCGGGATCATATAGTGGATTTTGCTGATGAATGTGAAGCGGATAGTGACATTAATAAGGATGTATTGGTGGATGTCGAATTAGGAAGAATGATAGATAGAGGAGTTAGGCATGAAATGAGGGTTAGAGAACTTGTTGGAGATGATGTTGATAGAAGTATGGGCAATATCAAAATGATAATTTCTTCATTTAAAGAAAGGAGTGATCCAGATGAATACTTGGAGTGGGAAAATAAGGAAGAGTTGATATTTGATTGCCACAACTATTCAGAGGAAAAGAAGGTAAGAATTGCGGTACTTGAATCTACCAATTAGAAGTATGGAGGATTATCATAAGGAGATGAAGATTGCTATGATTAGAGAGAATGTTAAATAGGACATGGAGGCCACCATGGTTCAGTTTTTGAATGGTTTGAATAGGGATATAGACAATGCGATAGAGTTGCAACATTACGTGGAGTTGGAAGACATATTACATGTATGAAGGTGGAAAGGTAATTGAAGAGAAAGGGGATAACTAGATATTCATCGGGTTTTCTAACTCTTCTTGAAAATCGAAGTGGGATAACAATAAGGTTGATGGGGCTATTTCAAAAAGTAGGATCGAGCTACTGGAGGGAATGGAGGAAGTTGTTAGCAAAGCTACACCAATGCGGATTCCCAATCCTGTAGGAATCAGGATATCGAATGCTTTAGGTGCGTGGAAACGGGATACATTGCTTCTCAATGTTCCAACAAAAGGGCGGTGATTTTGTGAGATAATGGAGAAGTGGTGAGTGATAGTGAGGGTGAATATGATGGCATGTCGAAATTGGAAGATGCTAGTGATGCTGAAAAAGTGGAGTATGCATTGGGAGAGTTGTTAGTTACACGGTTGGCTCTTAGTGCTCAAATCAAAGTGGATGACTTGGAGCGACAAATGGAGGACATATTTCATACGAGATGTCACGTCAACAATAAAGTATGTAGTATGATTATTGAAGGGGATAGTTGTACTAATATGGCTAGCATTAAACTTGTTGAAAAATTAGAATTAACTATGCTAAAATATCATATGTCTTACAAATTGCAATGGCTGAATGAACATTGAGAGCTTAAGGTAAATAGGAGAGTGTTGGCGAGTTTCTCAATTGTGAGGTATCATGAAGAAATCATGTGTGATGTAGTGCCTATTCATGTTAGGCAAATCTTGTTGGGAAGGTCATGGCAATATGATAGGAATGTGATTCTTGATAGGTACAAAAATAGATACAGTTTTACTAAGAATGAAAAATCTATTACTCTTGTGTCGTTGACACCACAACAAGTGTATAAAGATCAAATCAAATTGAAAAATTAGGAAGAAAGAAGATTGAGAGAAAAAAATGAGTGAGATTGATTTCTCACAATAAAAGAACAAGAGAGAAAATAGTGAGGTGTCAAAAAGTGAGAAAATAATAGACCCATGATATAGGAAAGAAAAAAAGTCTTATGAGAGGAGAGCAAAGTCGATGGAGAATTTCTTTGCAAAGGGAAGTAAATTGAATAGGAAAGCAATTGAGAACCACATATGATCTTGTTGGTTTATAAGGAGTCGCTCCTCAATCTTGAGGAATCTAATACACCACTCCCTAGTTTGGCTACTTCTTTGTTAGAAGAATTCGAAGACGTGTTCCCGGATGACATGCCTAGTGGGTTACCACACATTCGAGGCATTGAATATCAAATTGATTTCATACCTAGAGCTATCATTCTAAACAGGCCGGCTTATCGGAGTAATCCCAAGGAGACTAAGGAACTTCAAAAGCAAGTGGAAGAATTGATTAGCAAAGGGTATGTGAGAGAGAGTATGAGTCCATGTGCCGTGCCGTGCTATTCGTACCAAAGAAAGATGAAAATTGGAAGATGTGTGTTGACTGTAGGGCTATCAACAATATAACGGTAAAGTATCATCATCATATTCTTAGGTTAGATGATATGTTGGATGAATTACGTGGGCCGTGCATATTTAGTAAAATTGATGTTAAAAGTTGTTATCATATTAGGATGAGGGAAGTAGATGAATGGAAAATCACTTTTAAAAATAAATATGGGTTGTATGAGTGGTTAGTCATGTCAAATGGACTTACTAATGTACCTAGCACAATTATGAGATTAACGAATCATGTTTTACGTGCATTTATAAGTGAATTCGTAGTAGTTTACTTTGATGACATATTGGTAATAGTAAGGGTCTAAATGAGCATATATGGCATTTAAGATGTGTGCTTGTGGTCTTAAGGTAAGAACAACTTTATACTAACTTTAAAAAGTATACATTTTGAATGGAAAAAGGTATATTTCTTGGCTATATCGTTAGTGCAAAGGGTATTGAAGTGAATGAGGAGAAAATCAAAACTATCAAGGAGTGGCCAACACCTAAAAGCATAACTGAGATAAGAAGGTTTCATGGGTTAACTAGTTTTTATAGGCGTTTTGTTAAAGATTTTAGCACATTTGCCATACCACTCACGGAGATTGTAAAGAAAAGTATAGGATTTCATTAAAGCGTCGAACAAGAACATGCTTTTAACACTATTAAGGATATGTTGTATACTGCATTGATTTTATCACTACCTAAATTTTACAATACTTTTGAGATTGAGTGTGATGCCTCAGGTATTGGTATTGGTATTGGTATTGGAGTTGTTTTGATACAGGATAAAAGATCAATAGCCTAGTTTAGTAAAAAGCTAAATGGAGTAGCTCTCAACTATCCTACACATGATAAGGAGATGTGTGCACTCATTCAAGGTTTGGAAACATGGCAGCATTACCTATGACCAAAAGAGTTTGTGATTCACACTGACCATGAGTCTTTGAAGCATTTAAGGGGTCAAGGTAAACTAAACAAGAGACATGCGAGATGGATGGAGTTCATCGAGATATTTTCTTATGTTATTCGGTACAAATAAGGTAAAGAAAATGTGGTAGTAGATATTTTGTCAAGAAGCTACTTACTTCCAACTTTTTTAGGTGATAAATTTCTAGGATTTGAATATGTTAAAGACATGTATGCTAATGATCAAGACTTTTCTAATATATACAAATCATGTGATAATGGCGCTATGGATTGGGTATTTATTTCAGGAAAATAAGTTATGTGTTCCTAAATATTCAATAAGAGAATTATTAGTACGTGAAGCACATAGTGGATGTCTAATGGGTTATTTTGGGGTTAAAAAGACCTTAGAGATGTTAGGTGAACATTTTTATTAGCCTAAGATGAAAGTTGATGTTGATCGAATTTTTAGTAGATGCATCACTTGTAAGAAGTCAAAATCTAAAGTTTGTCACGGGGTTTATATATGTCATTACATGTTCCTAATGAACCTTGGGTTGATGCGTCTATAGATTTTATGTTGGGTTTACCTATGACTAAAAAAGGAAGAGATTCTATATTTGTTGTGGTAGATAGTTTTAGTAAGACGGCATATTTTATTCCATGTCATAAAATTGATGATGTCACCAATATTGCGGACTTATTCTTNTTTGTATACGCCATTACCTATTCCTAGTTAGCCTTGGGTTGATGTGTCTATAGACTTTGTGTTTGGTTTACCTAGGACTAAGAAATGAAGATATTCCATATTAGTAAGATAACTCATTTCATTCCATGTCATAAAATTGATGATGCCACTAATAATACGGATTTATTCTTTAAGGAAACAGTGCACTTACATGGGGTACCTAAGAGTATTGTATCGGATAGGAATGTTAATCTCCTTAGTCATTTTTGCAAGGTTTTGTGGGGTAAGTTAGGAATTAAGCTATTATTCTCTACAACTAGTCATCCACAAATGGATAGGCAAACTGAGGATGTTAATAGGACTATTATACAACTATTGTGTACTATAGGCAATAAAAACTTGAAGAGTTGGGAGGATTGCTTGTCATTTTTAGAATTTGCATATAATAGGGTCACGTACTCTACTACTTCTTACTCACATTTTGAAATTGTACATGGTGTTAATCCACAGACACCTTTGAATTTAATTCATTTACCTTTGAATGAAAGGGGTAGTTTAAATAGAAAGAAGAAGGTCGACTTGGTGAAATCACTCAATGAAAGGGTAAGGTTGCAAATTGAGAAGAAAAAATAAGCATTATGCTTCTCTAGCAAATAAAGGATGAAAGCATGTTACATTTGAACTAGAAGATTGGGTTTGGGTACACTTGAGGAAATAGTGCTTTCCAGAACAAAAAAAGTCGAAGTTGCAGCCACGGGGAGATGGTCCATTCCAAATCCTTGAAAAGATCAATGACAACGTCTACAAATTAAATCTTGCAAGTGAGTATAATGTTTCAGCTATTTTTAATGTTTGCAGCCACGTGGAGATGGTCCATTCCAAATCCTTGAAAAGATCAATGACAACGTCTACAAATTAAATCTTCCAAGTGAGTATAATGTTTCGGCTACTTTTAATGTCTCTAATCTTTCTCTCTTTGATGCAGGTAAATATTCGAGGCCAAATCATTTCGAAAAAAGGAAGGGATGATGTGACATGATACGAGGACAAGTTCGGACAATGATCCATTGATCGTTGAGGAAGGGCCTCTGATTAGGTAGTGAGCGAAACGGGTTAAAGAAGTAATGTGACTATTTGCTCAAATCATAGTTGACGAAATATTGATCACAGAAAATAAATGAATAAGTTTCATGTTGGGCATGAGAAATGAAACGCAGTGAAGAAACTTGATTCAAACAATGGGCGAAGAAGAGAATGACCGCATAGTTGTTCAGAGCATGCATACGCATGCCCCTTTACCGAGCCTATAGTCGAGGGGCTTAGATGATCTATGTGACCACATAGATTTACACTATGCGGCCGCATAGTATATTTTCGACCGCGAATTTCCAAATTTCGATAAATCTTCTATTTTAGTTAAAACTCTATTTTGTGATATCTTTTTTTTATTATTTTTAGAGTTTAATTTCGTGTCTACTAAGGTTTTAGGGATTCCATATAAATATAGTTATTATTTTCATTTTACAACAGACAATTATTGAGAGATTAATTGTAAGACATTATTGAATTTGTCAAGATTATTTATTGTGGTGTTCATACAAATCGAGTGAGATTCTTGAGTCTTTTAATCATCAACTCAACATATTGTCAACGATTCTATTGGTTCATTGGTTCAATATTTTTGAATCAAGTTTAAACATTGATTTTTGGCTTTCTTGGGATTGAATCAATCTTGTGTGGGTTTTGTAACTATTATTGCTACGTCGGTTAGCATCAATAGTTTATTGT
>CAIGRS010096918.1:0-15893 GCA_903798395.1 Fraxinus floribunda | reverse complement strand
ATAGATAATTTGTCATTCCTAATACCGAAATTTTAACCTTTTATTTTTCTGGTGACATTCAATTTTATTGTTACTGACTTATCTACGCGAGTCATACATATGAAAAGAGAGGCTGCAGTCGAAATGAGGTACAAAATCTTTAGACAACATAAGATGAGAATCGATTTCAAGAATCAAAAATCAAATGTCAATTTGTTAGGGCGAATGTTTGTACTTTTAGGACGCATAGCTCTTTAACAATAATGAATATTAAATTCCAACGATAATCGCCTAAGAATTACAAACATTTAGTTTCACGTCGAAAATTCATTTGCGATATATTTAGTACGTTACACTTGATAATCTAGACATGATTAACAATGGCAAATGTAGAGATAATTTTACTCTAGCGTAGATGGGGAGGCTGCATTTTAATATGTGACTAATTTTATTATAGCATAGGTGGGGAGGGTGCATTTTAATATGTTGACTTTTCACAAATAGACCCCTAACCTATGGCCTCTACATGCAACAGCCTCAATTTGTTTTTCCTTGACACTGACCTCCTCAACCTATGCTTTTGGTACGAAAGAGTTATTTCCTTTACTTTTGGTCTTTAATCGCGGATGCAAAGTTCACATACTCAACTTTTAAAGGAGGGATTAAACTAGTTGTACACACTTGGTGTAAATCAAGTTTGACACTCCGAAATGATGTCAAATTCTGTGTCATTGATTGTTTAAAGCTTTGTGAAAATCAATATCTAAAAAAATGCCACATCACATGAATGTCTAATGTGAAACTTAGGGTACATGTAGCTTGATTGTTAGAGGAACTAGATTAATGGTTGTGTATTTGGGAGATCAATAAATTTGGAAAAGAAAATCTAATAGGGATACCAGATTTCATCATAGATAGACAAAGATGAAAGGATTTTTGGGTGGCGTGGGACAGAGAAGTTGAGATTTTCTATTAAATTTTTTTTTTAAATTTAAAATAAAGGTATAATAGTCCTTTTAATACATAGGGTAATTGGCGCAAAACGTCCCTACCTATGACGGGATCTGTGGAAAACATCCTTACGTTTGATTTTTTGGTGGAGAACGTCCTTACCTTTGCATTTTCTTGCGCAAAACGTCCTTTTCACCAATTTTTAACATAAAATGACTACTATACCCTCCTATATAAATAAATCAAAAAAGAAAAGGAAAATAAAATAAAGAATAAATTGCAATCTGCTCCAAAACATTTTAAAAAGTACAGATCAGTCCAAATAAATTATTAAAATATTAAAAATAATCAAAAATAAAAATAAAAAATTGAAATGCAAGGTTTTGCATACTGAACAACACACTAATTGCAGACGCCTATCCGTCGGGCTAGGAACTCCAGTGATTTTGGTCGAGATTTCTTGTGGTGGTGGTGGAGGACAGGAGGAGGTCGAGGGAGGAGGAAGCTGAGGGAGAGGAGAGACATAGTTTTTATTTTTGATTATTTTTAATATTTTAATAATTAATTTGGACTGATTTGCACTTTAGATTGCAATCTATTTTTTATTTTTCTTTATTATTTAATTTATATAGGAGGGTATAATGGTCATTTTATGTTAAAAATTGGTGAAAAGGACGTTTTGCGCAAGAAAATGCAAAGGTGGGGACGTTCTGCACCAAAAAATCAAACGTAATGACGTTTTACACAAAACCCGTCATAGGTATGGATATTTTGCGCAAATTACCCTAATACATATATAGATTTTTAAAAACCAAACATACATTTTTCATTATTCTAAGAGTAATGCAATTTGTAAGCACGATTTACAAACATTAGTTTATGTAATAGTAAGATATTGTGATGCATTTTAGTTCATTCTATATATTAGATGCTAATGATCACCATTATTCATTATACGGGACCATGCGTGCATACTTTATAAAGGTTGGGGAACCTACGTGCTACATTTGTAGGTTAAGGATCTGAGTGTCACACTTGACAAAGCTTTAAGGACCCTAAACACGAGAAATTCGAAAAGATAGAGATGACATCTACTACCCTAAAAATTAACCAATTTGGTACAATAGGAAAATTTATTGAGTTTTAGGCCACTTGTTGCTGATTGACTATTGCATCCCTACCCCTATTTGTGCAGCCCCATTTTTGATATAACAGATTTTGTAATGATGAATTTGTTAGAGAATGTGTAATTAAAAAAAATATATATATTTTTGAATTTATTTACAAAATTATTTTATTTAGAAAACATGTAACGCTCTATGTTTATAATTAAAAAGGTATTTAGTCTATACATCCCTTTACATATGAACTTAAATTAATATTCTATGGCATTATTGTAATTGTTTATTTAAAAATATGAGAGATAAATAAGTGTGTTGATATCCTATATTAAGGAACCTTTTAGACACAAATCATCATCGGAGGCAAAATGTGTGAATTAATGAACCGATGATGATAAAAATATACTGAAAAATAGTTGACAATCTAAGTACGAGAATGAATAAAAGTGAAACATAAGAATAACCACCCCTTTCTAAAATGACTTTTTTCTGTTATCGGAGACCACACGCGCACACTTTATAAAAGGTTGGACCCTTATATGCCACATTTCGTAAGTTGGGGATTCAAGTGCTAGACTTGACAAAAATTGAGGACTCTTATTTTAGTAGATTTTTTATTTTATGAAATATATGATTAAAATGATGATTTAAAATTATGGATTCCATGGAATATACAATTGAAAATGAATTTTTGAAAAACAAAAAAACAAAAAAAAAGTGGCCAAAGAAGGGCAAAATCTACTACCCAAATTTCGTAGTATCCACTGCTTCTGCTTATAATTTATAATAATATTTTTGTAACTGTTTTGTTTGTTACTCTATATATATTTCTAAATTAGAAAAGTATTCAGTCATCAAAATCCCCATTTTCCATTTTCCTCAAAAGCTGAATTCCCATTTCTCCACCATTCTATTAAACAGCACTACTTTACAGCAATGGCCACCGACTCTAGATCTGAAGCCACTGCTGCCAATGGAACCGAAAACCCTGTTCCATCTCCAACACCAACACCATCACTCCAATCTACCCACAAAATCGCCTTGATCACAGGCATTACAGGCCAAGATGGCTCCTACTTGACCGAATTTTTGCTTAACAAAGGCTACGAAGTACATGGCCTTATTCGCAGATCCTCCAATTTCAACACCCAACGGATCAATCACATCTATATTGATCCCCACAATGCCCACAAGGCCCGGATGAAGCTCCACTATGCAGACCTCACCGACGCCTCCTCCCTCCGCCGCTGGCTTGATACCATCCAGCCTGATGAGGTTTACAACCTTGCCGCACAGTCCCATGTCGCAGTTTCTTTTGAGATTCCGGATTACACCGCCGATGTAGTGGCTACTGGGGCTCTTCGTCTTCTGGAGGCGGTCCGGTCCCACATATCTGCCTCTGGAAGATCTCATATTCGGTATTACCAAGCGGGTTCGTCTGAGATGTTCGGATCCACTCCTCCACCGCAGACGGAGTCGTCTCCGTTCCACCCCCGGTCTCCTTACGCGGTTTCTAAGTGCGCCGCCCATTGGTACACTGTCAATTACCGCGAAGCGTATGGAATTTTTGCGTGCAACGGGATTCTATTCAACCATGAGTCCCCCAGGAGGGGCGAAAACTTTGTGACCCGGAAGATCACCCGGGCAGTGGGGCGGATCAAGACCGGATTACAGAGCAAGCTCTTCCTGGGGAATTTGCAGGCCTCGAGAGATTGGGGTTTCGCGGGTGACTATGTTGAAGCAATGTGGTTGATGCTACAGCAAGAAAAACCGGACGACTACGTGGTGGCAACCGAAGAATCTCACACGGTGGAGGAATTCTTAGAGGTAGCATTTGGGTATGTGGGATTGAAATGGAAGGATCATGTAGTGATTGACAAGAGGTATTTTAGGCCGGCAGAGGTGGATAATTTGAAAGGGATTGCAAGTAAGGCCAAGAAAGTACTGGGATGGAAACCCAAAGTAGGATTTGAGAAGCTTGTGAAAATGATGGTGGATGAAGATATTGAATTAGCTAAAAGAGAGAAAGTTCTTGTTGATGCTGGCTTTATGGATGCCCAGCAACAGCCTTGATTGAATGCATTCAAAAACAGCCTTGAATTTCTTTCTTTTTCAATTGTTAGTACTGCTGGTTTAGCTAATGTTTTTGATTAATTCCAAATTCAGTAGAATTTTTGGATCATATCCTGGTAATGTTGTTGTTATGTTTGCTGTTTCTACATTGTAGCATTTGGGATAATCCTACAATTCACCAAGTTAATAATTTATTGATTATTTCCATGGTATACTTGTTTATTTATTGTTTATCAGCTTCTTTTTAATATAATAATTCCAAGTCCCAAGATACATATAAAAAAGAAAGATTTAGCATTTATGCTCTTCTGATGCTAGATATCATTGAACTTAAATTAGAAATTCATTTTATTCTTAATGAATGTTTTTGTTACACTTGTGTTGGCAACTGTTTGAACTTTAAAATCTACTCCATCTTTCAATCAATAGAAACACTTGTTTTCTTACAAAACCAAAACCTATTCAGCGGAGTCTGGTCACCCATGGGGAAGGGGCCAACCGGTCTCGTTTTTAGGTCAAGTTAGAAGAGTACAGTAACAAGGTAAAAGTTGCGAATAAGGTATACTTCTAAGTGGGATGATCTCAGAGCATATTTATGTACATGAAAATGAAAGCGAGTATGTGAGATGTGAATATCACTCGTTCAATCATTGTCATGTCTTATTGTTATCCGCTTTCATATAATAATCATTCTATATTAATATGTCGGTTTATGCTCGGTTAAGACTTTTATGATCAGCTCCAGCTCGCCATGTCGACTATAGCTCCAGGTCGGGTCGGCTAACTAATGAAATATCAGTTGCTTTGTTAGCTCTCATTGAATCGTCTCACCATGTATCCACCCTATAAATATTGGTAAACTGGTTCTCAGTTCAGTTTGTAATGCTGGGAATACAAGTTTACTTGGTTCCATAGTATCACATGACTTGTATGATAATCCCGAGTAAAAAAGTCATTTTATTAATGTTATGACTGCAATGCTAATGACAAAGTGATCATTGGTATATGTAAAACAAATCACCTATTTGGAACAAGATTAAGAAATCTTGAAAAACATTCCAATGAAGCATAGAATGTGAGACTAATTTTATAGTCACATAAATTAACATTAGCCTTGCAAGGACTGAGGTGTAATAAATACTCAGAGGTGACCGACACTTGGTCATGAGACACTGGCATGTGCACGCTATGGATACAGATGATCATAAAATTTTCCATGGAAAATAATTGACATTGTACGAACTTGTCATTTCCTATCCTCAAATTAATAATGGTAACCAACAGGGCATATTCAAATAGTAACAGCTCAAAACATTTGCTCTTGTACAATTGTCAGCCCTTACAACCACTTAAATTCCTGATAGACATGGCAGACAAAACATTTCATTGCTTAAATCGTATACGTGTTGTCGTTCAGCAGCCTTCTATAATTGTATTCTGTGACAAGAAACATGTACAAATACAAATAGATAAAGCAAAAAAAAAAAAAAAACTAACTGTCCTGCTGTGGTAATTGATTCGATTCCTGTGCATGTAGTTGAATAGACGACGAGACAGAGTTGGTCTTTTCGTCAACAGAGGCTACTGTAAAAGGCTTGATTGAAGATTGCAGTGATTCTGGTCCCTCGGTAGCAATTCTCTTGCATAACGAGTCGCAATTACTAATTACCTCAGTCAATTTTCCTTTCAACTCTCCAAGCTCCACTTGAAGTGCATGGACTTCATACAATTTGAGAAATAATGTTAATAGCAGCACTGATGAAATGGATCTATAAAATATACTTTGTTTTGATAAGCTTCAGCTTTCATGTCATTCAACAAGAAGATATTTGGCAGTCACGATGCAAATCTCTTGCATAACGCAGTATCAGTATTAACAATTGAGAAATCTTTACTAGGCCATATAAAAGGGGATTTGTTACAATTAAAGGAAAAATTGCATCATTATTCTCCAACCTATTGCCCGAGTAACAAGTTGAGCCTCAAACTTCCATTATAGTAGCACAATCAGTGCCCAACAACTAAAAAGACCCGAATTTGCATTAAACCGTTTGAAGATCTTCCTAGAAACACGTTCCACATTAAATTTGTGGATGACCAACCCAAGTAGGACAACAAAATCTAGCTTCAAAAAGTTGGGTATTTGAGCGCCATGAGATAATTTAACCGAGATTTGGATGGCTTTTGTCATTGAAAACTGATTGTGCAACTATAATAAAAGGCTGAGAACTAACTTGGTACTTGGGCAATAGGTTAGAGACTAATAATACAATAAACCCTTCATATGGCACTGAAACAACAAGCACAGCAGAAACTCAAAACTCTCTGTTCACTGTTCAGGGTAAATACCAAATTCAACTCATAGAACTCATAAACAAAGATTATGTTGTTTTCAGGTTAATTCCTTTCATTGATACATATAACAAGTGATAGCTAACCAATTTTACCATGCAATGAGGCAACCCTACATAACTGTTTCTCGGATTCTAGCTGAATGCTTCGAGTTACCTTCTGACAGATGACGAGAGGTTGATTTCATTGCAGCGACCGAATAATTGAAACGTTGAAGAAGCTTAACTGTCAAAGCATCTGCAACTTCTATTTTGTTTTCAATCTCTTCCTATGGAACCAAAAGAAATTGATGTATTCAGGGTGAATATAGCAAATATATCATTTTTTCAGTTTTGAGAATTAGCTAAAATGCAAGATAAAAAGCTATAAAAACATGACACATACATTCAAAATTTTACATGAACTGGCAATATGTATTACAAAGATTCTAGAGCAACAAAGTTGAATAATTACAGATTCTTTGAGAATCAGCACATCTACCTTAATGATCAAGAATAGGTTCAGCTGTCATATTGCAAGTTGACAGCCATTAAACAGCTGAGAACTAAATGAAACTTCCTGTTCCAAGGTACATTAGCTACTTGCATTTAATTTAGATTCAGAATTAATTTAAGAAATGCAGTAGATGAATATAAGATGAAGCAGTATGCATGCATTAGTTTTAAGCTCTATATATAACTTAGACTAACAATTCCTTGACTTTAAAGCAATACTTGAGAGGTAGAATTGCAGTGTAGATGATCCATTTTCCATTAGTAGAGCCTCTGGTTCTAGAATTAGTAATTAAACCCGTTGCATTCTCTTTACAATTATTAAACAGGTACATAATTCATATTCCAATGTCTCACACGGTCTTGTTTTATCTAAATACACATCATTACCAATCAAGACCATGATTCTGACCTGAAGCTATACAAGTCTCTCTGTTTGAAGTACACGTGCACTCCTAATATAACGGTAATACCAGATCTAAACATATCTTTGTGAAGATAATAATTGTTCCAATCATAGAATTATAAGAATCATGGCATGTCCTGTGCCTACATTATATGGCTGAAGGGATCACAAAGATGAAAGACCCATTCTCAAAAATATGAACTCGAGGGCACCTGTCTATGAATAATCTTTTGGGCCTTCTTCTCTTGCCAGTCACGGTACATCGCAAAGAGCTCCAGTAGAACATTAGGGTTTACATTACCTAAGACATGCAAATATCATATTAACCATAGGAAAGGAACAAGATAGAGGGGAAAAAAAAGAAAGAAAACGATGACAAGGAATAATATATTATGCACAAACTGTTAGGCACGTGAAGCTTCTAAGTTTCGTTTTTTGGGCGAGTGATCCAAATTGTGTGTATTATACTTAACAAACAGTAATACATTAGACAAGTTGAAGGCTACTGTAAAAATTCAAAATATTTTATCCCTAAGAATTTATGTCTAAATAACATACGGTTAGTTATACTCTTGAGGAAAATCTCAGGACATTGTCATAAGACAGTTTTTTACTTTCATTAAATTTACTAAAGGGCGTGATAGTTAATTTTTATGTTCATATTTCATTTTATGACTATTAATGAATCCATAGAATCATAAGGAGAACATTATAATCATTTAAAGAATATCAATGCATTAATTTGCACTACAAATTTTAATTGCTGGATTATAATTCGAGCGTTTATTATCTTAGAAAGTGATGAAGATTTTGTCTACATCATTAATTTCATATTATCTTTAATTTTGGTCTTTAACTAGATTTAGTATTAATGAAGATCGAGTCTTTATCATTCATTTTAGTAATTATTTTTAATTTTAGTCTTTAAGTATGTTTGGTAGAGATTAAAATCGGATTAAAATTGAAAAACTAGTCATTATTGTTGACTTTTATTAGACGAGTGAGACCCAATAACGACTATATTTTCAATTTTAATTGGATTTTAAGCCATACCGAACAGTCCCTGAATCTATTGATATTAAGGTTATCAAATTTATTATCTTAAATATCACTAAATTATCGATCTTCGATTCAATCATGTGGTTAATTCTCGACAAGTCTTTTTTAAGAGCCTGTTTGGTAGAGATTAAAATCGGATTAAAATTGAAAAACTAGTCATTATTGTTGACTTTTATTAGACGAGTGAGACCCAATAACGGCTATATTTTCAATTTTAATTGGATTAAAATCTATACCGAACAAGCCCTTTATCTAGTTTTTAGTTATTGCTTTAAATAAGGGTTGTTAGCCGTAATGGAAGAAAATTGGTTTTTGAATTTAAATAAAACAGACTTTGGATTTTCCGATCTCATAAATTCTCGATATTTGATATTTAAAATTAACGAGTCCAAATTCTCTGTAATCTTGCTCGAATCAAAGAGTTTTTGATGTCCAAATTTCTCGTATTCTTAGGAATCAACATAAACTAAAAGGTGATCTTGTTGAAATATTCCTTTGAAAACAACGAGGAATTTCGATGGCGCGGTCATTCATCATTTCTACGCTTTTGTCCCTATATCGGTTGTAACGAATCACATGTTGAAAACAATTGTCCACGAAATTCAAGAAAAATTCAATATAACAGCTATAGATGCCATAAATCCATACTTTTGGTCATTGACTTGTCTATAAAACATGACAAAATTTTGGGGAGGAGGCGACAACTATGTCCTTAGTTTCGGAACACTTGTTTTTCAATTTTGATGTTCAAGAAATATGGTTGATTGAGAATGGAATATCTATTCATGTCATGATAGATATGCAACTTTTAAGAAATGGAACTAAGCAACTAATGAGCATTTCATAGAGCTATCAAGTAGATTGTCCTCTTACGAGAAATTGGATGACGAACACAATGCAAGATTTGATGACGAATCTTAGTCAACCGAAGGAGAATGATGAAGATTTGAGTCTTCATCATTAATTTTATAATTATCTTTAATTTTAGTCTTTATCTAGATTTAGTCTGGATGAAGATTGAGTCTTTGTCATTAATTTTAGTTATTACTTTAATTTCAGTGTTTATCTAGATTTTAGTATTATTTTAAATAAGAGTTGTAAGTCTAATGGCAGAAAACTGGTTTTTGAATTTAAATAAAATAGATTTCAGAATTTCGAAACAGTAAAATGGCTCTTAGTTCTCTCTTGAAGCATCATAATATCCCAATAACCCAACAAAAACCAGTTTATTTATGCACATGAAGCTTTGTTCCCATGACAAGTGATGAGTGTGTTACACTCATGATATTTATGCTACTTAACTTGATAATTTGTTAAATTTTAAGAGTTTTTAGATCGATTTGATGTGTGTTTTAATGTTGTGTTGTAGGTTTGGCGAATTGGTGAAAAAAGGACTTTAATGAGCTAAAAAGGATGAGAATGTGAATCCGCATATAAGAGGCATGGAATTTTGTAAAAGAGGTGAAAAAATAAGCTAAGTTGAAGAAGAATAAGGCGAAAATCAACTGAGAGAATCGACAGCCCGGCGCCGAATCTTGATAAAACAATTGCACACTTTGGGTACCGCAGCGCCAGCTAAGTGGCGCCCGACGCCACTTCAAGGTGAAATTTCATCACAGGCGACTGGCGCCCAACGCCATGGTCAGGGTGCCCCAGTGCAAATAACAGAAAAGAATTGCAGAAGGTGGGCGCTGCAACTCCCACCATTAGGCGCCTCAGCACCAGTTCAACTAATATTGCGACGCCACGGTGCCAGGATTGTAGTGCCTAGGCGACGAGAGAAATTCTATTTTTTTGGGATTATTTTTAAAACCCAATCCGACCCCAACTCTTTGAAGGACTTCAAGATGATATAAATAAAACCCTAGAGATCACTCTTGAACTACAATTCATCGAGGCAAAAGGCAAGAAAGCAATCAAGAAAGCAAGAAGAATATCAAGAAAAGGATTGCTTCAAGATGAAAAAAATAAAATTTATTTCTCTTCTTATTTCTATTTTATTAATCATGATTTCGAGATTTCCTTAATCTATAATCATGTACTAATTTCTATAAGTAGGGTTTGTTGTAACTAAGACTTGAGATTATGTTTTGATTTTAATAAGTTATTTCTTTAAGATTTCCATTTTTTTTGTTTGTATTATTTAAGTTTAATGCTTTCAGTTAACTGGCCATTAATTGAATTATTGGATTGTTTAAGTTTCGACGCTCCAGATAGGGAAACTTAGACTCGATCTTAGAATAATACAACCTAGAAAATTATAGGTTTCGAGATAAAGTATAATTTCTTTGAAGCCGTTTCACATAAGAACCAAGAATTTGATAATTCTAGATATTTAATTTGGAATAAAGTTATTGGATTTGAATTCTAGAAATAGTTTTTACTAGGTACCAGAGAGGGAGAAAAATTACATTAAGGTTCTTACTTATAAATTTAGGAACATAGTCGATAGTTAGGTGAAATCACAGCCCTTGTCTTTCTCATATTGATAAATTCTTCTAAATTGCATATCGATCGTTGACTTAGTCACCATATTCACAGTAGAATTAGATAAAAAAAACCATTGATACTACATTTCAATTGTCTAGATAAAATAAAAGTTATTCAATTATAGTACTTAGTATAAAACTGATATTTAATCTTTGTGGGTTCGACATCCTAACTTAATCGTTATATTACAAAAAATGACACTGTACGCTTGCAGTATAATTGCGGTGTAAAAAGCGCGTAACAACAAGCTCTTTTTAATAATGTAATGAAAATTTTCAGGGTGGAAACTTTAGAACCTAATTATTTTCCCTATGATTAAAAAATTCTCTAAGCATATAGACATTATTTAGTGTGAGTGATAAGTCAATCCTCCTAGAATAGAGTCTAGTCAAGATTACTTGGTTTCAGATATGGGAGTAAAGTTGGAATTTGGAAATGATGATAACAATGACTTATCAACCAAGATTATAAGAGATCAGTTATTGCCTTGTTGGTGGCAAGAGAGTTTGCTAGTATAGTCATAGAGGAAGAAGCTTAAGAAAATTATGATTTCCCTATTGTTCCAGAAATTTCAAGGAAAAATAACACAGCAAGCAATCAAGTAGTAGTTCCAAAGCACACAGGAGTTTCTAAACCATTGGTTACACTTTATTATTTGGAGCAAAATGATATTATATAATAAAATGCATGGCGGTTGTTTGAACTTCAAATGAATTTTTCATGTTTGTATTATAATGTCAATCAATTGCTTTTACATGCCCTATACACTGCATATAAGTGTAAATGCTCAATTAAAGGTGTGGCTACTCTCAAGGCTTTGAGTACACACTGGAGGCAATCAAATTGGTAAGATTTTTTTATATTGATGTCGGGGGGGTGGGGAATGTGTTGTACTCTTCTTTTGACATTTAAGTTCATTCTCTAAGCAAAATATTCTTTTCGACGTCAATTCCAGTTTTTAAAAATTTTATAGCTACCTCTTATACTTAACAAACATTCCATCCTACAAAAGATTAATGCCAGAAATTCCAGTGCAAACTTAGAAACATCATTCAGAATGACTCCAATTATTTTGTTGTAAAGCTTCTGATCACGAAATTATCATATTTGTTAATACTGATATGAAGTCTCTTTATTGCTCCCATACTTTTAGTTTTTATCTTACTTAAATTGAAAAACCTCTAGGCATCTAGAGCTAATAGTAACAGTTTCTATGCATTTTTATGTGTAAAAAGGTTTTAATTTTTAAATACTCAATTAGCACTATAGCTACAGGTTGAATTTGCATAAGATACCAAAATTTTATCTTAGCTTTATTACTGCCCGGACAATAAGAACAGATAAAACTCACAAAAGACTACGGAAAATAAGAAATTCTTCTGAAGAGCTTCAAAATAGAAAAATCAACACAAAAATAAAGAAAAGGGAAAAAAGAAAAAATGGATAAAATACCAGAAGTTGAGCTAGAAGATGGGGTCCTGACCAAAATGTCAGCCAAGCTACTCTCTGTCGGCGCTGAGGTCAGTATCGGCGTCGTCTATTCACAAAAGATAATTATAAACAACATCAATAATTACCACAACTAATAAAATTATACACTTTGGCAACCAATGAATGAATCAATAGGGAAAAAAAACAATAATAATAATGAAAGCTTACAATTTTGAGGGATTGAAGCCTCTCCAAAATGGGGTCGACGTCTTGTGTACGCTCGGAGACGGTGGTGATTCCATCATCGGGATTCTTACCAAGATTAAACTAAGAATGCAAAAAGTAAATTCAGAAAAAAAAGAGAGACACTAACTGATAATTAAAAAATTCATTGAAAAGTACGGAAAATGGATTGAAATTGCAGAATTAATTTTTTTACCTGGG
Source organism: Fraxinus floribunda (assembly GCA_903798395.1). Classification (NCBI taxonomy): domain Eukaryota; kingdom Viridiplantae; phylum Streptophyta; class Magnoliopsida; order Lamiales; family Oleaceae; genus Fraxinus; species Fraxinus floribunda. The sequence continues at coordinate 3,096 of CAIGRS010096918.1, read as the reverse complement.
AACCTAAAAGAGATGATTCCGATGCACCCATGGATTAAGGAAGAATGCTTCACTGACGACTCAAGAATTGCACGTCTCATATTATTTACAATAATTTGGAAATACTCCACGCTAATATATTTTGGGTGTAGATATTAAAATTTTCATTTTTATTTTTTTACTCATTTTTAACCTTATATTTTTTAATAAAATAATATTTTTCATGACATCGATAATTTTTCATTCTTTTTCAACAACACATTTTTCATCAATTTACTATTTTAAAATACATTCTTCCAAAATAATGTTCAAACACACGGCAATGAGCTCATGGGGCCAAGGTAGGATTTTTTAGTGGGGAAAGTTCGATATTCAATAGACTCATATAAAATAATAATAATAATAAGAAACAAGGTCTAAAATTCAAAAATCATATATTATTAATCTATGAAAACATTAATTAAATATATAATTTATTAATTAAATATATTAAAGTCACAATTCTATAAAATTTGATCACAAATTATCGAATTAATTATTTACAAATTATTTCTCAATCATAAATTGAAAATTTTATGTGTCACAAATTATTTTTCGATCACAAATAAAAAAATTTATAGGTCACAGTTTATTCATAGATCACTAAATCAAAAATTTAGATGGTCATAATTCATTTATCGATCACAAATCACAAATCTTATATATCGCAACTTATTTCACGATCACAAATTATCAAATTAATTGGTTTTAAATTATTTCTCCATCACAACTTAATAAATTGTGAGTTACAATCACATTTTTAGATAACGTATTATTTATTAGTCACAATCAACAAATTTATTGGTCATAAACACTCTTCGTCCCACTCGACTGTTGCCGCTGCCACTAACACCATGGCACCACCGCCAGCGCTACCGCCACAACCAACAACCATTCCTCCACACCACCATTTGCAATACACGGTACTTATAAAATCAACCTAACTACCACCGACATCGCCTCACTACAATCGCCATCACCAACACAACGCCTCTACAACCACCATCACAAAAAACACCTAACTACCTTCGATAATACCACAACAACCACACCACCATTTGCAATACACTCGCGCTTTCAAATTATCGCAACCACCACGGCCACATTACTCAGATCAGTAATAGGAACTCACACTTTGAAATCAACCACCACAGCCATACCACTTAAACCAGTAACAGGAACTCACACTTTCAAGTCAACTGTCATAGCCTCGCCGCTCAAATCAGTGCAACTTAGTGTCATTGTTGCATGCATCGCTTAAGTTAGCGCCACAGCAGCGTGGCTTCTCTATAGTTGTGCAGGAAGAGAGAGACGGCACATCAGTGTAGCGTGTTTGTTTGCGATGGTATGGTGAAGAGAGATATGAGATCGACGAGAAGAGTTAGAAAAGATTGGCCGGAAGAGAGAGATCCTAGAGATCGACGATGGTGCGGTTGCATCGTTTGTGATGCGTCGAGTGCAGTCCCTCATCATCGATGAGAGTATAGAGAGATGGTGAAAGAAGAAAGGATGAGAGGAGAGAAAAAAGGGAGAGTCAGCTATATATAGAGAGAGAAGAGATTGAGAAATAATCAGGGTTTGGAATGATAGATGGCAATGGGGTAGATATGTAAAATAATTTTAATAAAATTATTATTTATATTTAGAATTTTAATTATATTTGATTTTTGAAAGAAAAACTAGTAACTCTTAATTATGAATTGAGATCTTAAAATCAATTAGTCCATATAATTTCACTTTTTAGAGCATCTCCAAGATGCTCTCTATTTTTAAAGAGTATATTCTATTATTTGAAGAGTATCTATAAATTTAGAGAGTTAAAATTTTAAAGTACTCCAACAAACTCTTTATATTTAATATTTAATTTTACTAGTTCCAAAAAATATTTATTATTTCTTTATCTTTTATTTTAATTAACTTTTCTTTAGATTATTTTATTGCTTTTCTACATTGAAAATTGAAACTTTTTGAATGTATTTAATTATAGAGAGTGGGTTTGACTCTCCAAATTTGGAGAGTCAAATTGAGAACCAAATCCACTCTCTAAATTAAAATGTTAATTTAAAAAATCTCTTGAAGCATGATTTTAAATGTTTGACTCTTTAAAATAAAGAACGTCTCATATTTATAATCTCTTGGAGATGCTCTTAGTAGAGTAATATCATTTGGGCTGTCACTGGTAGAATGGTGGAATTCGGGTCCATCTTTGAATTTTTTAGGGTACTATACGAAATTCAAAAAAGTAATCTTCTTTAAGCCTATGTTCGGTGGGGATTAAAATTAGATTTATAGTATATTTTGATAAAGTAGACGAAATGTGTGGTTAAAATTAGATATTGACTTTAACTTAGATTAAAATCTGAATTTTAATATATAACAAACACGGGCAAATTTAGAAACACAAATAATAAATAATAAAATTATTATATTAGTGGTCTGTTTGAGCCCCTTTTTTAGGTAAATGTATTTTAGAATAGTAGATTGATAAATAATGTGTTGTTAAAAATGAAGAATTTTTTTTTGGATTGCATGTAATATTTTTTTATTGAAAAATGTGTGATTGAAAAAATAAAAAAAGAGGAAAAACAATATTTTTTAAAAAAAAATTGGAATCAAACAAGGTCTAATTTATCAAATATAAAGTTATTACACAATAAATATATATAGTGTTATTTTACAAATAGTGAAAGAGAAGTGTAAGTAGAATACTCATGCTTGAAAGTAGTTAACTTAAGGGGTTGTTCTCTTTGCCGTTTTCATTCCATATTCTGTTTTCGATTTTTCAAAACAATGAAATCGCGTTTACTTACCTATTTTTAAAAACGAATTTAAAATTTACAAAGAAAATCGAAAACGTTAAAAATGTCGTTTTGGGTGTTTTTAGTTAAAATCAAACCAAAATTTTCAAAACGCGTTTTGGGTGTTTTCGGTTAAGCCACAGACAACCACTGCCATCGCTGCCTGCACAAACCACCTGCACCACATCGATGTTGCTGCACCGCCAAAACCACCGTCGACGACGTCAAAGCGCCACCGCTAATGCAGTTAGGTTTGTAATGTATCTTATGGTGTGTTCTA
>CAIGRS010096849.1:0-11088 GCA_903798395.1 Fraxinus floribunda | reverse complement strand
TGAGTTCTACCCAAGGGTTGTAACATATAACTATTGGTCATGCTTCAATCGGATTAATTCTTCAATCGAACATGCATATTTCTGGTTTGAACTCAAGAACAATCTCGCCGAGCGAGTTTAGATTATTTTTTTTTCCATCAATTGAAGCCCTAACTTGATTCAACCCACCAATTCGATTATGGGGAAACTCAATAAAAGCAAGAGGGCTGGGAGCCCAAAGAAAAATAGAAGAAAATTGGTGGATGAATTGTGTTTGAGATGTGGTAGTTGAATTGGTGAATGAATTATGATGAGATGCTGCGACAGAATTGGAATTTTAATTGATGCTTGGGAATTGGCTGCACAGAGAATAAAACAGGGATGTAATAATCCCAAAGAAGAAAACAGGGGTGAAACGATATTATCCTTGTTGATTTATAAGAAAATAGTGTTTTTTTAATTATTTGACGGAGAAGCTGACGGGAGGTGGACGGAAAGACGTTCGTCGCCAAGAAAGGTTGAAATGAGGGCAAAATTGACAAAAAAAAAAATAGAAGGTAATGACGTTTTCCACAATGAGGTCGATATGTAAGGACGTTTTGTGCCAATTACCCATTTCTGAAGTGTGATCGTAAGATAATTTGTGATTAATAAGATTTTTGATTCGTGACCGTAAAATATTTTGTGACTTATAAAATTTCTAATTTGTGACGGATGAACAAATTGTGATATATAAAATTTTTGAATTGTGACCGTAAAATAATTTGTGACGTTTCAATTTTGTATTCGTGACTGATGAACAAATTGTGACATATAAAATTTTTGAATTGCAATCGTAAAATAATTTGTGACATGTAAAATTTGTGATTTATGATCAATTAATAGTATGTGACAAATTATATGGAATTGTGACCTTAATATATTTAGCCCTTATTTGAGGCAAATTATTGTAGAATTAAAATGAAAAATATAGCAGTTATTGCGACTCACACAAGAGATAGAAAATTTGAATTTAAATATTGATGTGATGGATAACAGTCATATTTTTCATGTTCATGAGATAATAATTTGACTCAAACGGGGCCTTAATTAATAAAATATATGTTTAATTAGTTAATTTATAAATAAAATAAAAAAAAATCTGAGATTTGAAATTTTAAACCTTAAAAAATTTGAAATTTGAAATTTTAAACATTATCTTAAATTTGAAATGGGTGAAATTTAACCTCTTAGTCATGAAATTTTCCCTTTAATTTAAATGGGCTTGAGATTAATGGGCCAGTACCATCAACGTAGCCCAATAAAAGCCCACTCCATTGAGTCGCGGCCCATTTAATCCATTTCACTCCAGAAGTTTCTTATCATTTTGGCGCGAAAAAACTGTTAGTCGTGTCTCTTCACTTTCTCCAGATATGGCTGCGGTTTAGCATTTCTCCAATATTCTTACCTCATCTCTCCCTGCCAATACATTGATGGATTTGAGGTTATGTTATTCTTTTTCTTTCTGGTTTTGATTCGTGAAACTGCATTGTGATTTGGATTACTCTGTTTGTTTCAGTTATTGTTAACCTAATTGTAGTGGCGTTGCGGCATGTCAAGAAATTTAAAAATAAATACACAGCTGTCTAGAGTGTTCGGCTTGTGTGTGTGTGTGCGCGCGTTTCATAATTCGAAGTAATGGTAGAAAATTAATAATATATAGAATAGTTTTGGTGTTTGTTTTTGAAACTGGTGAAGAACACTGAACATAGATTCCTAAGGTTTGGCGTTTAATCCAACATTATTGATAGAATTCCTATTTTTTTCGAATATTTGTACCATCTCGTAGTATTGCTTTCAAAGAAAGAAATTGCGGGGACTAGATCTTTGAACTCGAGTAGGCCATGATCTCAGAGGTTGGAAAATTTTAGAGTCGTCATAGATCAAAATTTCTTTATGAAGGACTCCTCAGGCATGAGATCAGGAGCCAAGGTATACCGAAGTGCCAATACCTGGTTTCAAGTGCAAATTATGTTGGACTGTTCTGAGCCATGTGCTTGGTCTAAATGCATCTAGATGCTGTGAAACATGACCTCGTCTATAATTGTTATACTTCTTTGTGCTATAACCTGTTAATACATAAAACCTATGAATGGTTATTTTAACCTCGGGCATAACGATGTAGTGAGATAGTTTTAGATTTGAAAGAGTTGTTCCTGGTATTCTCTCTTTTCATCCTTCTTTTGTATGTGGATCCGATTCCTGAAAAAGGCCTCAAACTATAACATGAGGAGGTTGAGGTTTCCTATAATTTGCTCCTACTTTCTCGCCTCTCATCAGCGGAGAAAATACGAACAAAATAAGTAAAAGATGCATGGCTTTTCATAACAAATGGGTGTAACCGTGTAAGCTAACTCTAATTTTCAAGTCTAGCGATTTGTCTTTTGTTCATGCCAACCTAAGTTTGCGTTTATTTCTAACAAATGTTCTGCCTTAGTTATTCACTATATAATTTTGAGTGTCAGAATCTAATGTCCTGTTCCCCATACGCTGTTGTTTCTTCCTTTTTGTGCAGTGGTGCAGTAGATCTATAGATTTCAGAACTCTGAGAGAGAGAGAGAGCATTAAGAGAAAAGCAGAACAAAATAAGACATGAAGAAACAGAAAATCAACAAAGCAACAGATCTGGAGGATAACTTCAGCCGCCTGCCAGACCGTTTACTCGTTTCCATATTCACTAAGTTGGCCAACTTAAAATTTTTGTGCCGATGCTCAATTGTATGCAAACGCTTTGCTTCTACAATGCCTTGGATTCAAAGCGTGTCTCTGATTCTTCCTAGCAGTGAAGCTTTCTCCCTCGAGTCTACTCGAAACGAGTGTGAACTTTTTCAAAAGATACTTTGCATCAGAAGTGAAGATATCCCTGGATATATTCGGTCTAAATCTCTTGAAAAGCTGAACTTTATCATATTCCTTCAGAAATTCAAGAAACTCGAATCCATTTACCTGGAGTTTACATGTCCCCAAAAAATTGCTAATTCCCCTTTTCTTTTGTGGAAGGCAAGATGCGGAAGTGGCCGAGCTGAAATTGAGAGCCTAGTATGTCTTATACCTGGTTCGGTACATAAGATGACTGAATACCAACCTGATGAAAAACAAGAAACCCAAGTGTATACTTCCGAGGATTCTCAGTTCCGCAACTGTTTAGGATTGTGCTGGAGTTGCACAGAATGTATACATCTACTTTGCATACTCATCAAATGTCTTCATTCACTCAAGTGTGTGACAGTTACAAATTTTGAAAAGCAGGGGAAATTGGTTCTGAAAGATGAACAGCTTGTTATGTGGAGAAATAGCTTGCACATAGGAAATCGCTTTGACTGTGAATTACCACTTTATCTAATGACTGCTTCCTTGAAAGTGTTGAATTTGCCATTGTCGGGATACCGAATGAAGAGGGTGTTTCTAGTGATCATCAAGTTTTTAGAACTAGCACGCGAGGATTATGATGATGACGATGATGATTATGATGGGGGTTTAGAGGATCTTGAAGATTGGGATATTGCAGAAGATATTAAGACATGGGATTTTGAAGATGAAGAGAAACTTCTTGGTGAAGCACTAAAAGAGATCGCAGCGAAGCATTGCAAACAGTTCTATGTTGACCATATGCGATTGAGATCAGGATCAGATTCATCGGAATAGTATATTTCTCATTTTCTTTTTCCTCTTTTTTGGTTGGAATGTGTAAAGCTTGAAGTTCTGATATAGCATCAAAAAGACTACACCCTGTTTTTAGCCATCATTTTAAGAAATAGCAACAGGCGTGTTGATATTTTGGACACAACTTCTCTTTTGTTCTTCTGTGGCGGTGATTATACATCACTTTCCTGCCTTCTTTTGTTGGAATCTATTTCTGTGGTTGGTTTTATATTTGGATTGTATTAAATCAACTAGATGTGCCCTTGGTCTTTGGACTTGGTCCATGCAATGGCTTGACTTTGAGTTTTATTAGAGAAAAGGACTTCCATAACTTCTCGAGGATAAATACATGCCATTCCATACGAGGAGATTTGTTGTATTATTCTTTGAAAATTTAATCCAATGTGTGATGATCTATTGGACAGACTATTGGATACTTTAATATGGAAATATTGGAACAAGCGAAAGTATTGGTATTTCTACGCGTCGTGCCGTCGTCTGGTCACTTGGTGCCCCTGGTGCAGTATGTTATGGCATACTTCACAAACGTATATTGTTATTTTTATGGCTTTTCACGGCAGAAGCAAACCCCACAATCAAACTGACCAAAAACCAAAACAAGAACAGCGAAGAACGGAAAAAACGCAAAGAATTTCTGCGCCACCAGACCTTCGGCCATGTCCCATTGAAGCTCCACCTAAAGTGGATATAGCTTCGATGCACGTACACTAAGAATCATCCAGTTATGGCTGCAAAGTATCATACAAGCTTCTAAATAAGGGTATATCTGTTCTGCTTACGCATCAAGTGTCATAATTCACTTAACCAAACAAGCCTTCTTTCCTTTATAATTTTTCTCCTCAATTTCCCTCATAACCAAACACGCCTTAATTAAAGTGAGATGCAGCCAATGAAAACTCGCCACGAGATTCATCACATCAGCTGGATCTCGAATTCCTATAAGCTGTGGCATTGACAGATGGCTTGGTTTTAACACGTCCTCGTTTATTCAGACCAATCAAGAACTCACCATGACATCACATGCAAAGTAACCTCCACCGACACCCCACTCCCACTCTTTACCTACAGAAAAATATTAATGTAGTAAAAACATCAAGGAAAGCATCTCGTGTAGTCACTCATACATAAGTTTAGATACATTTTGGTCAAATTCAGTGAGGGTATGTTTCGTTGCAAGAATGAAATTTGAGTGGGAAAAAAAAAATGAATTCCAGCGAACTGAATTGTATAGATTTTGTTTTATTGTGAATTGTCAATTAATTGTATTTGATTGATATAATTTTCCACCTGAAAAATATTGAAATTTTGGATATTTTGGCGTTCGTTTGATTTTATTTTTCATGAAAATTGTCCATTAAAAGGATATAATTTGTTACAATTGAGGATAAAATTTGTTTCAATTGCCAAAAAAATTGCCTAGAAAAGTTTTTCCCACCAAATCCATGGAAAAAGTTTTTCTTCAAAAACTAAAAAAATATGGAAAATCAATTCTATGAAAAATTTAGTTAATCAAACATGCAAAAAGATGGAAATAATTTTAATTTTCATCTTCCATATAAAAGAAAGAGCAATCAAACATGGCCTAAAAGATTGTTTGTCAAATATTTTTTTAAAATTATTTTTAACCACACATTCGTTAAAAAATCATTTTTCTTTAGAAAAAATGTGGCAAACAAGCTTTATATTGGCTCAATATCCCTTCTTGGACATTTTTTTTTATTGTCTTAAGTTGGAGACCATCAAAGAGATTTACAAAGTTTCCGCGGCTCCTAGATAAAGATCAAATTCTTTTCATACTAAAATTTTTAAAAAATGGGATTCATGTCTGCGAAAATGATTCTATTTTTTATTTCTAGCATTTAGAATGGAATTAAATCAATGAATTAAAATTAATCAACATGAAGTGTTTACGTGGTTTATGAATATATTACATTTAACGTGGCATGCTCATTCACGATTACTCGCGATATTAACTCCATGTGCTACATTAGTAAAATTTGTTTGTTATTAATTGGTCAGGAATCATAGCATCATTACAAGAGTGAGGCGAGGTTTTGGAATCATATTGGCGTCGCTGGACTGTAATTGCAATCCATGAAAATAAATAGCATTACTCAATTAAAATTAATTTTTTTTACCATGGTACAAAATGAATGATATCTATCTATGTAATGACAAATGACAAATTACTCCCAACAGGACAAATGACAAATTACTCCCAACAGGACTTTTGTCATTGTTTTACAATTTACAAAGCTATATGTACAAAAATAAGATTCACAGAAGTTTTACGCACTCACGTGGGTGGGCCTCATTCATGGTCCATGGTAAATAAAAATTGCCAAACAAATCCCACGCTCCCCCATGGATAGAGGACAAATTACTCTCAACAGGATTGTTTTACAATTTACAAAGCCATATGTACAGAAATAAGATTCACAGAAGTTTTACACATACTCACATAGGTGGCCCCTATGCAGGGCCTATGGTAATAAAAAATTGCCAAAAAAATCCCACCCTCCCCCTATTGTGAGGTATCAATGGGAATTCTTTGTACCCCCACCCTGTACACACAGCACAACTCCTGTTAAAACATGCCTTAAGTACCATTTTCTTGCATGGGATCTGCTATTTGTATGGAAAAATGTTACTAGAATTATTACAGAAAATACTTGGCAGCTTCCTATTGGACAATGGCCAAACAAAAAAGGACAGACCAAAAAATAACAAGTTTTGCTATAAAAACATGTTCAATGACAGATTTTCAAACAAATTGACACTTGACGAATTCTTATTAAAATTAAAAAAAAAATACAAAATATTGCCAAACAAGCTCCTGTCGCTGAGCCTGAGCCTGTTCCTTTGACTTTTTTCAAAAAGAACCATGTTACTTTTACATTTTTGGTACACATCCCTCTCACATGGGGGTGGGGCCCTCGATTATGAACCCCACGTGGGCCCCATCCCCATGTGCCCACGAGAGCTCCACCCCCATGTGAGAGGGATGTGTATCAAGTTGTATATCAAGGTGTGTATGAATAGCATTTTTCTTCCAAAAAGAAATACCATTGATTCTGACAACGCTACTTCTGTTGAGAAACTGTTCTTGCATTGTCTGTCAGGATATTCCTAGTTTTGACTGAAACTGGATTTTTTGGTCAGACAAAGAAAATTCTTTATGAAGTGTGTGTATCTAATTACAAGTAAATAGTGTATCAAACTTGAACCACCCACAATGTTTCCACCCGTTCTGACTGACCTCCTCACATGGGGGGTGAGATGATTTTTTTACTACACTTTTATTTCACATGGGACCCACTCCGATGTGAGGGATGCTAAGAAATGCATCAAAACCGACAAATAAGTACCCCTGTTTAGTACATATTAAAATTTTCATTCTTATTCTTCTAATCATTTTTAATCACATATTATTCAATAAAATAATATTTCACATCATATCAAATAATTTTTTCTTTTTTTTCAATCACACATTCTCCATCAATTTACTATTTTGAAATACATTATTTTAAAATAACGTGGCTCAAAAACACCAAACTTGTTTACTGTACATGTGGATGTGGTGGTATACAAAATTCATCCTTCACTGAAACAAGTAATGTGTAGTACAGATAACATGAAGCTATCAAGATAGATAAAAGAATTGTGACTCACATGCACTTTTTTTTCTCTCTCTCTCATGTCACCAAAAGCAATAAATTAAATTAAAGGCACTGAATATATAACCAATCAGTTCCTCCACAGTAGTTGTCTTTATTCTTCTTCTTCTGAGTGGGCAATCTTATTCTTAAGCACACAAACACAAGTTTTCACAAAACAGTGCCACTGAAAAATGGGATTACAAGAAACTGATAGGCAAAGCTTTGTGTTCTTGATTCTCTTTAGTTTCTTGTTTCTTCTTTCCTTCTCAGGATCTGTTGATGCATACAAGAACTACACTGTGGGTGATTCTTTGGGATGGTATGACAATATTGAAAAGCCTAATGTTGATTACCAAAAGTGGGCTTCTACCAAGAACTTCAACCTGGGAGATTTCCTCAGTAAGTATATTCAAGAATTCCATTTTCTGTGTATGAGATTTTTTTTTCACTGCTGTTGCTGATAATCTTTCTCTGTATGTATCTTTGAAACAAAGTGATAGATGCAGATGATGAATCTATAGTCTAGGGATATTTAATTTGATTTTAATCACCTTTTTTTTTGGATCATTGATCTGGAAACTTTTACCAAAAAAATTAACTAAATACACTGCCGTTTCTAGAATTTTAGCTCATATTTGGCATCCATTAAATGACGACACTTTTTTCTCGTACTCATTTTCAATTACGGTAATAAAATATTTTGCACATGAAATCAAAATTTTTTTTCTAATTTTTAACGACACATTTTCTAAAAAATAACTATTCCAAAAATCATTTTCTAAAAAAAAAAAAAGCATAGGCTTAATTTAATTCTTTTGTTTTATCCCTTCTCTATGCTTAATTACTCCAATTTTCTGGAGATATTTTTAGTACTGATTTGCTTAATTTGTCATGAAATTAAGTGCATCTTTGACAACTATTTCAGTAGAAAAAAAGTTTTGAATAATGATTTTTAGGAGAACGTCGGCGTTAAAAAGTTGGAAAAAAATTTGGTATACGTGAAGAATATTTTATCGTTAAAATATGCGGTTGAAAATGATTTTGTAGCAAATCATGAAATAAATTAAAGTGCGTTATTTTTATTAGCTGATCAGTTACTAAAATGATCAGCTTGTGATTAGAACTGTACTAATGACTTTGGGAATTATGAAAAAGTGGTGGTTGGATTCACTTGCTGTATTAAAATCAGCAATTCCCCTTGTACCAAAACAATAATTCATCGTGTCGTTGACTTTTAATGATTGATCATAGGTACTCCAGAATTAAGATCTATTATGAAATAGAGATGGTTTAACCACCACTAATAATTGCTTTTAAGTAATTTGGAATTAGGCGGTGGCTAATGGTAAAAGCTTGGGTGTTTGGCGTAGATTAAAATCAAATTTTAAGTGGATTGTGATTGAAATTTTTGAAATGTGTGATTAAAAAGATATGGCACCCATGAAAGATATAGTTGATATTGATTGTTTGATTTTGACTTATATTAAAATCAGATTTTAATCCGACCCAAACGGACCGATCTCCAATCCACTATAGTACTAACCTCCAAATGTCCTAAAAGAAGTGAGAGAGCTGTGCTCGAGTAGAAGTAGAAGTGGGGCCGGCCCGTCTCAAGTGGTAAATATTGTCGAGTATGACTCTCTAGACTTGTTATCTCCTTAGACACTCGCGTGGTCCCGACCTTCTTATATCTCTATGCTCAAAGGGAATGGTAATTTACAGCTAAAAGATATGTACATCTTTATTCTTGGACACAACTTCCACATATTTCTCTCAAAGAATTTGACAGAGCTGTACTATAATTGGAACAGCTGTGGTTTTGAGATACTTTTTTAGTGAGTTGCCATGTTATATGTTCCTTTGTGATAAAGAGAGTAGCATGTGAATTGATAAGGTGTCTTGCAAATGCTGCAAGAATGATTCCTGTAAAGATGTGGTGTGTATAGTCCCATTGAGTTGTAGATATGTATGGAATCATCTCATTTGAAAATAAAACACTTAAAAGAAGGTTGTCAAAGATTTATTTAAATCTTATTTTTACGTCGACTTCTTGCGGTGAGTGCACAATTTTCATAAAGGTAATGGAAAGACGAGAACCAAAAACTTTGGTCTAGTTTAGAACCATGTTAATCGTCTCCTGAAAAAACTTAGGATTTTGGGACGGGGCAGACGTGTTCATTTAAATCTTGTTTTTGGCCTGAGCCATTTTATTGTCAATGAACAAGCATCTCTCTGTACTTAGTTATGTCAACAAGTGAAGTCGGGAAAAAAAAAAAAAAAACTCGAGCCGAGCTCAGTCAAAAAAATGAGGCTCGGCCAGAGCCTTAGCGGGCCGAGCCGAACTTGAGCTTTCGGGGTTTTTTTTTGACACTTTATAGCCTACTGTCAGATAACATGTTAGATTTATAAATGAGTAACTATCCATTATAACAAAGTAAGAAATCTTTTTAATGATCGATTTGATTTTTCTTACAAATTTTAGTGGTCATTGGTGATCATTGGTGAAATTAGCTTAATTTTTAAATGTAATCAAGTAATGTATATCACTAATAATTTCACTTAATATAGAATAATAAACATTTATGTAAATGAAAAAATGATTACTTTAAATATTTAGGCACTTAGTCTTAAAAAAAATGAAATAGTAATAAACTGATAATGCAATAAATATTAAACAAACAAATGTCACTCATTTTTTAAAATAAACTATGTGATAAATTATGAGATAAAATTGTCACTTATAATTAGTTTATTAGTTTCATGATGAGAAGAATAAGTTTGCAATTTTTTGTGATTTTTTTGATGCCTGCCCGACCCGGGCCGACTCATAAAAAAATGAGGCTCGGCTCGAGCCGGGCCCGCTCGGGCTTTTTCCGAGCCGATCCGAGCCGCCAGTTTTTTTGTCATCCATATCTGTACTCGAAGTTTTATATTTAAAGCAGCTGTTTATTTTTATTTTTATTTTGAAAAAAATAAAAATAAAATTGGGATCCTCAACTTCTCCTTATTCTTATATTCTTTAATGTTGTTCTGTATTATCCAATCTCACGTACAAAACATAGGCCGAGCATCGGGTTTTTCCTACTTGCATTCACATACCTACTCTTCTTATAAATTTGTCGATGCAGTTTTCAACACAGACAACAATCATTCAGTCATCCAAACATACAATTTCACAACCTACAAGCTCTGTGATTATGAGGATGCCCTAGACAATGACACAGTCCAATGGTCATCTGATGATCCATCATCCACCGCACCACACCCTGTTTCTGTAGCAGTTCCTCTTGTCAAAGAGGGAATGACTTATTTTTTCTCAAGTGATTATGATGGATGGCAATGCGAAAAAGGGCAGCATTTTAAGATTAACGTGACTTTTGGCCAAGGATTACCTCCAAGTTTAAAGACGCCATCTAACGATTCTCCGGCCCCGATCAGCCCAGAATCCGGCGACGACGAGTCGGCGCCGGAATCGTTGGTTCCATCTAATTTTGATAATCCTAAGGATACCAGTGATGATACAGCAGAACTCGTCGTCGCCGGAATCGTTGGTTCCATCTAATTTTGATAATCCTAAGGATACCAGTGATGATACAGCAGAACCATCTCAATCTGTTCCTTTGTTTGCTTTTTCAAGAGTCTTTGGTGTTCAGTTGAGTGCAGTTATAGTCTTGCTAGGAATTTTTTGTATTTATTGATTAGTAGTGATGATTTTTTACTTACTTATTTTTATGAATAATTCTTATGA
>CAIGRS010096798.1:0-15662 GCA_903798395.1 Fraxinus floribunda | reverse complement strand
AAAAAAGAAAAAAGAAAAAAACAACGGACTGCATGTTGTCAACACACTGCCTGTAAAGAAAATCCTATACTCTAGGCCTTCTTTCTTCTCGGTTTTTGGGAGTGAACTTTCCAAAAGATCATTTTGTGAAGGGTAAAATGGTAAATGACAGGATTTTTCTGGTTTAAAGTAGTCATATACTTATTTTATTCTACGAAAATAGAATGAGACGTTCGGTGAGTGACTTTGCGAGTGTTGTGGGTCGAGCTCTGATTGCCGCATCGAACCAAGCGATTCCGAATTGTACATGGGTCCCGTCACTGGAGCAAACCCTCCACCAGTTGGCTTGCCGGGACTCGTTGAGTCCAGCACTCGTGTCCCGAGTCATCGACCCTTTCCTCCTTAATCACAATTCCCTCGCTTTGGGCTTCTTCAACTGGGCATCCCAGCAGCCGGGATTCATTCACACTTCCACCACCTACCGAGCCATCCTCAAATCCCTCTCCCTTTCCCGCCAATACAATGCCATTGAGAAGCTATTCAAGGAAGTCAAGGTCCACAGAATTCACCTTTCTCCCGACGTTTATGATTCCTTAATTAGTTCGTTAATCAGTGGAAAGAAAACCCATTTGGCGTTCTTGGTGTTCGCTGAAGTTAGTTTGTTAACTTCTGAGATTGGAACCAAAACTTGTAATTCACTTCTTGCTGCTCTGTCGTCTGATGGGAATGTACTAGGCGCCCGTAAGGTGTTTGATGAAATGATTAGTAGAGGTGTTAGATTGACTACGCTTGGGTTTGGGGTTTTCATATGGACGTTTTGCCGAAATAATGAATTGAGTGAAACTTTAAGCTTGTTGGACAAAGTTAGAGAGGTTGATTTTTCGGGAACTAATGGGTCGGTTATTGCAGTTTTGGTGGCTCATGGGTTGTGTTCGGAAGGTCGGTTGAGAGATGCCATATACGCGTTGGAAGAGTTGAGGAAAAGAGAGTGTAAGCCTGATTTTATGGCATATAGAATCGTTGCAGAAACAATGCGCATGATGAGAAGGGTGGTTGATGTGGAGATGGTGCTAAAGAAGAAGAGAAAGCTGGGGGTAGCTCCAAGAGCTAATGATTATAGGGAGTTCATTCACGAGTTGATTTCTGAGAGGCTGATATGTGAAGCAAAAGAACTGGGTGAAGTGATAGTGAGTGGAAATTTTCCAATAGAGGATGATGTTCTCAATGTGTTGATAGGATCTGTGTCTAGTATAGATCCTGTTCGTGCAGTGTTGTTCTTGAAGTTCATGCTTGGGACTGAAAGATACCCGACACTACTTACTTTGTCCAATTTGAGTGGGAATCTTTGTAAGTATGGAAAAACTGATGAATTAGTAGAAGTATTCCAAGTTTTGTCCGCCAAAGACTACTTCAAGGACTTGGAGAGTTACAATATGATGGTTTCATTCTTGTGCAAGGCTGGGAAAGTGAAAGAAACTTATCATGTTCTTCAGGAAATGAAGAAGAAAGGGTTGACTCCGGATGTTTCTTCTTACAATTATCTTCTGGAAGCTTGCTGCAGGGAAGATCTAGTGCGGCCAGCTAAACGGCTATGGGATGAGATGTTTTCAAATGGTTGTTCTGGAAATCTGAAGAGCTACAACATACTTATCCAAAGATTATCAGAAATAGGTCAGGTTGAAGATGCTCACCGCCTGTTTTGCCACATGATGGAGAAAGGGTTGGGACCTGATGCAACAACATATATATCCCTCCTTGAAGGCTTCTGCCAGGCCAAAAATCTTGAAATGGCTCTCAAAGTCTTCAACCAGTCTGTTGAACATGATGTAACGCTTGCGAACACCATATTGAGTACATTTACTCTGTGCCTTTGTAAAGAAGGTACTCATAATCACCAGATGTTAACATTCTCAGTGGATTGTCTCCTGCAATATCTTAAATTTTTGCACTATCATTCTTCTATGATGAGAAGGTTCAACAAATATTTGTGTCCTTGCAGGGTTTTTTCTTGCTGCTTCTAAGTTACTGCGTGATCGAACTTCTGATATAGGATATACAGAGTCTCATATGACTTTGCTGAAATATTTAGCTGATGCTGGAGAGTTTTCATTGGTCGTTGAACACATAAAATGGGTTGCAGAGAAATCACATATACTGTTGCGTGCTATTCTAACTGAAGTATCAGTGGCACTTTCATCTTCATCAAAACCGGATGCAATGCTGCAACTGTTTCAGACACTGGCTGCAAATGGCAAAATTCCTGAAAATCTGCTTAGCAGATGATTTACGACTTGTAAAGCTTGGATCTTTGATGCATTCTGAATGATCTTACACTAATTTTGGCAATTTGAGGACAACAATCCTTGTTCAACCCTCAATACATCTATAGACAATATGATCCACTTCTGATCTCAACGATAACATTTTTCACTTGATAACGTTGTCATTTTCAGGGGGTCGAACTATGACGAGGTTAATTTTTGTTGTCCTGCATTTGTCAGTATAGAGAAAACACCAATGCAAAATGAAGGATCATGTTTTCCAGCTTTGGCCTAGAGAGATTTACTAATGTCAGTTTTACAATTCAAGGATCGTGCTATCATGACTCCAGTTGATAGGTGCAACTCTCCTGTATCAGTAACTGCCAACTGGACGTAACTGTCATTAAATGTTTTACTAAACATATTCTTACTCGTTGGAAAGTTATCTTAGTTGTGTTTTTTACCATGCCTCGTTCTTTATCTTTAACATGTCCAGTTCCAGTTAATTAAAGTCATAATAACTCTCTAATATGCATTATATTCATAGTAGATTATGATATTTAAATTCTAACTCCAAACAAACAGTTCATTATTTCAATAATCAAGTTTTAAAATTTAAATTCAAGAAATCAAAGATAATTTTAAGCTACCAAATGTGGTTCTCAAACAGTAATGTACGTTTTCCCGAGTTATGAATTAGAATGACATGCAATTCTTTGTCTAAATTCACAATTAGGCACGGCATATACACGAATATAACTGTTTGATGAGAATTAAAATCATATTTTTAATAAATTTTGATAGAAGTTAAAATGTGAATGAAAAGTTGTGAATCCCATAAATTTTATGTAGTTAAAATTAATTGTTGATTTGACTTAGATTTAATCCAGAAAGAAAAAAAAAAAAAAAAAAAACACTTTGGGACTACAAAATGAGAGATCTTGATTCTTCAATGCAGAACGTCTCATAAACACAGATCTATAGTCAACTCATATACACAAAAGTCTACTCAGAAAAAAATCACCAAACCTAAAAAAAAAAAAAAAAAAGGCTCTGGCCTCTTATATATGCACACATCAACAGCAAAAAGAACCTCCTTCCAAATCCATACTATTATGTATGTTAACTAAACACAACTGGACATGTTCAGTCACACCAATCTTGACATAAATGCACATCAGACTATTGCCTAACCACCATCTGGAGCCAGTTACAGACGATAAAATCACTACGAGAGAAGTAGCAGATATTTAGAAGAGGAATGAAGTGCAAACTAAAACATATTAGAATTGAAAGTTAATGAACCATGAAAAAACACAAGAATTTGGATAATTGAATGCGATGCATGTAGCCTCCAGCAGTTAGATGTAGAAAAACAAATCTCATCTCTCAAATGTAAGTATTCGCAGCAACAAAATTATAGGATGAAGCCCTAAGACATCCTCTGAGCAGCCTCCTTGGCAAGAATCTTTTCTTTCGCCTTCGCCTTAGCTTGGGATTTTGAGCCCATAACTCCACCTCCCCACTTCTTCCTAGTCTCGTCATATTTATCATTGAAGTTCGCCTAAAATTAACAGCAGGAATATTATCACTGGACTGCCTTAAATTAAATGTGTCACTACACATGGAGAATAACCATGACAATGCTTGCAGAGGTACTTCGTTTCCTAGAATATAAATAACACACTACCTTAATAGCCTCCAAAATCTTGCTGAACTCCAACTTGTCTTCGTTCTTTACTGAGGTCAAGCACAAGGCCGATGCTGTCTTCTTATGGACAATCTGCAAGGTGGCATAAATAAACAATTTATATTGATCTCAAACTTCAAACCATTATTACTAGGACATTATTTGACCAATAGATGAGTCCACTTACAGTTCCCAATCTTGCCTTTCCCTTTACAATGCAATAAGGGATTTCCATCTTCCTGCACAATGCTGGGAGCCACACAACCAACTCAATGGGGTCTACATCATGAGCGATTACCACCAGTTGTGCTTTGTTCTGCAAGAAAATCTTGATTAGAGAAGTGACCAGGATAAACCCCAAGAAACCACCCATTGCCTACAAATGTAGAGAAGATAACCTGCTCAATCAGATAGGTGATATGGTTGAGACCATACTTCACAATAATAGGCTTCTTAACCTCAGGAGTTTTGCCTTCTGCCTCAGCCTGAGCTCTTTTCAGAAGGCGCTCTTTCTTTTCAGCTCTATCCTCAGGCCTGTATTTGAGAAGCATCTTGAACAGATTTGTTGCTGTACATTTACAATGGATGTAATCAATATTAAAAGTGTCCAGGAAGAAATTTCTAGTAGAACAAGAACGATTTCTTTCGCATTAAAACCTGTTTAACCAGCATAAATTACAGACAAAAGACACTTGAATTAGCATAAATATAACATTGTTTGGACAGACCATTGATGAACTGTTGATTTTAAACACATTTTTCAAGAAGAAAAACTCCAATTTGTCTTAAGAGCTAAAAACTGATTGGGTGTGCACAGATTTTCATACATAAGCAATATAACCAGATATCAACAAAATATCCCTAAACATAGCGTTTGCTCCATTTTAAAAGTACCACCAGACACCAGCAATTTGCTCATCTCTTTGCACAACTGCCTCAGTAAATTTAACAAGACAATCAAAATTTTGGGCAGTTTCTGATAAGCATTTGACATGTACATGGACAACAATAAATAGTACCAGGAGACAAACCCATCACAAATTCAGACATAGCACCATCTCAAGGATCATAAATTTCCAAATTAATATAAAATGGCATGAGCAGGGCTCACTAGCTCTGAATTCAGAAAAAACAGATCATAGGTCAGAATTTAGATGGAACAAAAGCTATAAAACTAGATAAAGAAAACAAAAGAAATGGAGAAAATAGAACAGCTTAATCAGTGGAAAAAGAATACAAACCTACACAATATACAATCCTATCCTTATTGACATACATTGAATCGGCACTTTAATGTAAGCATGTCAGAAGCAATAAAAACAATAAATATTATTAACAAACAGCAAAAAATGAAATGAAAAAACAAATACAATTATAATAATTTAAAGATCTTAAACAGACCAAGGTTCTTATCCAAGGTTTTGGAGAACTGGTGGATTGGCGGAGGCACCTTGAGGCGCTGCTTCAATATCATCTTCTTCCTTTGGATTCGAACCACCTGCGGCCATTTAACGAAGCGGTGAAGATCCTTCTTCGGCGGTAGAGCTCCGCCAATTCCAAACTGCTTCGGTCGCTTTTCGAACAGCGGATTCACCACCTTCTCTGCCTTCTTCTTCGCCGGAAGCTTTGCGCCCTTCTTTGGAGCCTACAAATATTATTTAAAGAAAAAACACATCGGAGTGAAAAACTTGTATAGCAATGAAAATCAAGACAGGAATATTCAAATGAAAATATTGATGGCCTACCATTTTTCTCCGATTGGTTAACTGGAATTAGAAAGGCGCAGGCAATGTTAGAACCCTGACCTAAGTTCTGCTCTGCCTCACACCCAACCACCCACGCTCAAGCACAACTAGGGTTTTAATATAATGAGCATTTTTTTTAAAGAATAATATTTACGCTATTCAAGTCAAATAGGGTTTTCTAGGTGCATAATTTTCGTACATAAAGAGGCACGTAACACTCACATGGGATGAACAATAGATTTTGTCTACACCTTTCATTTGTACTATCTACGGTACCAAACATTTCAAAATGTCCAAAGTTCAAATGAATGATTTCTATTAGTTTGACTGTTAGTTGATCAGATAGTTGTCCTTAACAATAATTTTGATTAATTTTAAAAGATTAAAATTGTAACTCTATATTTTTTATAATAAAATAATTAAAATCAAATAATAAAAATTAAAAACCTATTTCCACCTTCTTCTTCTTCATCTACCTCACACGTACCCACCCCACTCCACCCCCACCCTCACCCTCACCCTTACCCTCATCCCAACCCCAAATTTGGAAAATCAAACGAATCAAAAAGTAATTTCACAAAAAATTCTCAATTAAAATCCCAATCAAGATGGAATCCTTGACGCATTTCTTCCCCTATAGTCACCTACAAACCCTAGCCCAACTTGGATTCTGTACCTATGGCCGATAAGAATGGAGGAGAAATACATGAATAAAATGAACAAGAAACTACGACCCACGAGAAAATCGTCATTGTCTAGTGAGAGAACAACAACTGAAGATGCTGATACATCGTTATAGTCTCCCGAAATGGCACTGTCAAATACAAGTGTTGTGGTTGCGGAAAGAAAGGTCAAATACGAAAACTCTACCAACAGACGACATGTGTCCTATCTGTTTCGGGAACTTTTATGTTCCTTGTTGTGCTCCTTGTGGCCATTGGTACTATGGTATGTAAGGCTGGTTGTTTATTTTTTTCATTTGTTGTTAATTATTAATATGTTCTTTAGATATTGTCTCTTGGTCAGATAATACTGGCGTGTCGTTGTTCAAAGACATAACTATTGAGCAAAATCATCATAATCAACTCAACAATGATTTTGCAATCCCACATAATTATGGTAAATATGAATATCAAAGGAGAGATATGGTGTCAAAGAAGGAAGAGGCCCAAAGTAAATGGAGATTTGTTAAGTAATTAACTACACCAAATAAAAGGCAAATCTGCAGCCACAAATGATAGAACAAGTGAGAATGCACCAAGCCATACTTTGGGACTCATTCATTGGTCATGCAAGGAAAGTTCAAATCTCATTATAATAGATTCATAATTCTCTGCACAAATCAATTTCTTCATTCCAGAATAGTTGTACATCATCTGCATGCTCCTTATTTACTTCAAAACTACTTTAGATAGTGCTTTAATATGTCTATATAAATGTAATGAGGTTAATGTAATACTCACGGAAAAATAAAAGACAATTCAAATAAGTTTCTTACATTTTTCCTTTGTTTTTTAACTTGGTATCAGAGATAATGTGAGTTCAAGAACCTGATTGTTTTCAATGACTTCCTTTTCTCTCAATATTAGTAACTTTGTCACTCTCAAGCTTCAACTTGATAACTACCCTCTCTGGCGAGAGCAGGTTGTAGCACATGTGGAAAGTCAAGACCTTGTTGGTCTCCTTGATGGCTCCACTATACAGCCATCCATGTATCCAACTCCTACTATGCCTACTGAAAATCCCACATATGACCCTGCCTATCTTGAATGGCGCAAGTAAGATCGCTTACTTCGTGGTTGGATAATTGGGACACTCTCCCCTGAAGCTCTTGGTCTAATAATCGGCCTAGAGACCTCTAAAAATGTCTGGGATGTTCTAAAAAATGCATATGCCCAAAGTTCCCAAGAATGGGAATGCATTGTACGTCAACAACTGACATACATGCGAAAGGATTCATCCTCTCCACTTTTTGATCATCTCAGAAAATTCACGAGTTTATGTGACAACTTGACTTCCATTGGTTGCCCCATTGCTGACAAAGAACGTACTTTGTTTCTCCTCACTAGTTTAGGACCTAAATATGAGACTTTCACAACCTCCATGATGAAGCCACCCATGCCCACCTATTCAGAACTTGTTTCCTTACTCTAAGGCTTTGAACAACATCAAGGGCTCTTTGAGCAAACAGTTGGCCCCTTCGCATTCTATGGAAATCGCCAAACTTCTCCTAAGTAACAAGGCTCTTATTACATCAACAACTTAGGAAGCAATCGGACCGGCAACTCCAATTCGTTTACGTCTCAAGGCCGCAGGTTTCAACCCACAGCTTCTACTAACCACTTTTCTCATACTGCAGGAAATATGACTCAACTGAGGCATGATCCTGACTCTTCTCGTCAAAGCAACCCCATGATACGACGCATGACACATATAGAACGGGAGCTCTATAAAAATGAGCGTTGCCAAATCTGCAACTGGGATAGTCATATTGCAACAATTTGTAGGGATCGCTTCAAAACTTGCGTGAATCAAGAAGACATTCCACATGCTCTTGTTGTTCTCGCCTTAGACACCAGTGTAATAGATTCAGATTGGACCACCGACACTGGTGTGTTAAACCACATGACTGGTCATGAAGGTATGGTTTATAACACTCGACCCTACCTTAGTAGTGATAAAGTTCTCATTGGTGGTAGTTCTTTACCTATCAAATCTGTTGGTGATACTTTTATACATGATGGTTCAAAAAAATTTACATGTTACTGATGTACTTGTTGTCCCTTCACTTACTCGCAACTTATAATCAGTCAGTCAACTTGCTGATCAGTATCCAGTTAATTGTGAGTTTTCTAATCTTGGCCTTTCTGTTAAGGCAGACAGACATGGCAAACATTATTGAAGGGAACGTGCAGGGGTGACTTATATATGCTTACAATTCCTCAGGAGGCCCATTTTTCCACTCTTTCTTGTTCCAATTCAATTGATCTTTGGGATCAACGTCTAGGGCACCCACAGTCTTCATCATTACATTTACTTGAATCTAAGGGTTTCATTTCTATCAATGGTAGCACTAAAATGTCTAATGTTTGTGATAGTTGTCAACTTGGGAAACTTAGTAAATTACCTTTTCTTGATTCCAAAACTTCATGTACTGAATTGTTTAATCGTGTACACTGTTTTCTTTAGGGCTCGGCCCCCATTTTATCTATTCATGATTTTCGGTATTATGCATGTCTTGTGGATGAGTTTACTCGCTATACTTGGATAATTACATTAAAATCCAAATAAGACTTTATTGATACATTTCTAACCTTTGAAAAATATATTCTGATTCAATTTAACAAAAGGATTAAAATTTTCCATTCTGATGGCGGTGGAGAATTTGTCAACTCCCGCTTGACAACTCACTTTGCTCAACAAGGCATTTCACATCAAATATCTTGTCTATACACTCCAGAACAATTAGGTATGGTTGAACGCTGACATCGATTTATTCGAAAACTTGGTATGACTATGTTGTTTTATAGTAGGATTCTCACTTATTTTTGGGTTGAAGCATTTAGCACTGCAGTTTATCTTATTAACTGTTTACCTTGCTCTTCTATTCAATTTGACATCCCCTATTCTAAATTGCATGGTATTAGTCCTGATTACTCATGTTTGCGTGTTTTTGGCTCAAAGTGTTTCCCTTATACTTGGGATACTAAGAAAAACAAATTTGACCCCAAGACTCTTCCCTGTGTCTTTCTTGGTTATAGTGATAAATACAAAGGGTACAAATGTTATGATCCAGTACTCTCTCGTCGTATGTACATGGCACAACATGTGGTGTTTGATGAAAAAGTTTTTCCCTTCAAACAACCCCATTTACTACATTGAACCCCCTTCTTCACTTATTCTATCAAATTTTGATACTTAGACAGATTCTATTTCTAATGCCTCTACTATTTTGCCAGGTCATGAAATTCCTTCCACTATTGACGTTCCTGAGTTCGCCTATCTTCATGTTCCTATACATCACCAATCTCATGATGATGTACCTCTTAATGTCGCACATTCACCTCGTGCTCCTACTGAACCTTCTTCTCTAGAATGTCTCTCATCTCTGAAAATTCAACCCCCTCTTTCATCCATCTCTCCCCACCCCATGCTCACTCGACTAAAAGTTGGTATTCCCAAGATAAACCCAAAATATGCTCTAACTGCCAGTACTATGAATATTCCTCATGAGCTTCGCACAGCAAAATCAGCTCTTCAACATGAAGGTTGGAAACAAGCCATGCATGAAGAAATGGATGCACTCCATCAAAATAACACGTGGAAACTTGTACATCGTCTACCAAACATGCATTTAATTGGATTTAAATGGGTCTTTAAAACCAAACTCAAAGCTGAAGGTACCCTTGATCGTCTTAAAACACTCTTGGTAGCTAAAGGATATAGTCAAGTGGACGGACTCGATTACATCGAGACATTTTCTCCTGTCATCAAGACCGGGACAATCCGACTGGTTCTTAGCATTGCTCTTGTTTATGGATGGAAAATTCGTCAAATGGACGTAAAAATGCCTTTCTTCATGGAGTCATTTTAGACGGTCTTTATATGGAACAATCTCCAGGCATGCAAGATCCAAATTTTCCCTCTCATGTGTGTAAGCTTCAACATGCTTTATATGGACTGAAGCAAGCTCCTCGAACGTAGTCTGTTCGCTTTAGCACCTCTCTTATTCAAAATGGTTTTTCCTGTAGCTTTACTGACCCAACACTTTTTATTCATCACTCTACTCATAGCACAATAATTCTACTTTTATATGTTGATGAGATGTTATTGACAGGCTCAAATCAAGAATTGTTAACAACCTTTATCACTCGTCTTCATTTGGAATTTGCAATGAAAGATCTTGGAGCCATTCATCACTTTCTCGAAATTGAAGTCACAAAATCACTCAACGGCTTACACTTATCGCAATCACATTATGCCTTGACTATTCTTGAGCATGCTCAAATGACAGATTGCAAGCCTAAGAGTACTCCTATGGAGTCCAAAATGAAGGGTTTAACCGATGCTACCCTTCTTGATGATCCAAGTTTTTATCGCGACATTGTTGGTGCATTGCAATATTTAACATTAACAAGGCCTGATATATCTTTTAGTGTTAATTTTGTATCACAGTTTATGCAAGCTCCCACACAATCCCATTTCAAGATGGTTCAGCGAATACTCTGTTACATCAAAGGCTCTTTACACCTCGGCATGCATCTTACTTCTAAATCCATTTTTAACCTATATGCCTACTCTGATGCAGATTGGGCTGGTTGTCCAATAACTAGACGCTCCACTACAGGCTACTACACTTACTTGGGTGATAACCTCATCTCTTGGTGTGCAAAGAAACAACAAACAGTATCACACTCTAGCACGGAAGCTGAGTATCGAGCTATGGCTCATGCAACTGCTGAGCTTACATGGTTGGCCTTTCTTCTTTGTGATCTCCATGTTCCACTCTCTAGTCCTCCGGTTCTCTTGTGTGATAATATTAGTGCACTCCACCTGACTGTCAATCCCATCTTCCATGCTAGAAGTAAACACATTGAATTGGACTATCATTTTGTGCGTGAATGAGTGTCCCTTGGTTAGTTGATCACTCAACATGTCTCCTCACCTTCCCAAGTTGCTGATATATTTACCAAGCCTATGTCTTATTTTTTTAGGACCAAAATTTGCCTTCAGCCCTGACCAAGTTTGCTCGAGGGTATTGAGCAAAATCAGCATAATCAACTTAACAATGATTTTGCAATCCCACATAATTATGGTAAATATAATATCAAAGGAGAGATATGGTGTCAAAGAAGGAAAAGGCCCAAAGTAAATGAAGATTTGTTAAGTAATTCACTACACCAAATAAAAGGCAAATCTGCAGCCACAAATGATAGAACAAGTGAGAATGCACCAAGCCATACTTTGGGACTAATTTATTGGTCATGCAAGGAAAGTTCAAATCTCATTATAATAGATTCACAATTCTATGCAAAATCAATTTCTTCATTCCAGAATAGTTGTACATCATCTGCATGCTCCTTATTTACTTCAAGAATACTTTAGATAGTGCTTTAAAATGTCTATATAAATGTAATGAGGTTCTTGTAATACTCACGGAAAAATAAAAGACAATTCAAATAAGTTTCTTACATTTTTCCTTTATTTTTTAACTATAACCACTAAATTAAACATTGATTTTATTTGTGTATTTGGAGATTTAACACAATGTAAAAATCTGACTGAGAAGTATTTTGAAGGAACTTACAGATTTGACTTTGAAATTTTGTTGGTGAAATTCTTTGAGGTTTGAAAATTTCCCAAATTTGAGGTTTGCAGATTTGGGTTGGGTTGGGGTGGAGGTAGATATGTGTCGGTGAATGGAGAAGAAGAATGTAGAAATTGGTTTTTAATTTTAATTATTTGATTTTAGTTATTTTATTATTTAAAAAATGTAAAATTGCCATTTTAACTTTTAAAAATTAGTCAAAATTATATCAAGATCAACTATCTGTCAACCAATGGTCAAACTAATAGAAACCATCAATTAGGACTTCAACTGTAATATTTTGATAGGTTTGGTACCGTGTGTGGCACAAATGAAAAGTTTGGACAAAGTCTGCTACTAAATGAAAGATTTGGTACCGTTGCTACAATTATTCATACTTTATATTCTCAACATTTTGTACATGTTTTTTATTTTTCTCCTCAATATTCTATTAGTTAATACATTGACTCTAATGACAGTAAAAAATATCCATTAGAAAGAAGTAAATAGACTTATTTGTCTATCACATTTTTGAATAAGCAAAATAACCAACAAGTGAAAAGTTTGACAAAATTTTTTGATAAGTGTATTTTATACACTTATTCGTAGGGCTGAACAATGAAACTGCCAAATCGCAAATCGAATCGAAATCATTTTCTTGAAATCATTGGTTTGGGTCCACATGGATTGTCAATATTTTGGTTTTAAACCAAAGAAAATCGCTTTGAAATGATTTGGTTTAGGTTTCAATATTTACAAATTGTTTACCCAAAAAAATATGAAAATAAATGAATTTAAATTTTATCCAACACAATTAAAATTAAACATATCCCAATTGAACTCAATATCCAACTAGACAATTATTCATCCTAATTAATTACTTAAATATACACAAATACACATCAGTCATCACAATTATAAATACAACTCTCAAATTGAGTGAAGTATTGAACAATTGCTGGTGAACTATATTTATCAAACGTCCATTACAATTGAGTAGACAATTGAATTTAGATTTTAATTCAAAGTCACCCATTTCTTTTTCTTCTACTAAAAAAACTCTTGAATTTTATCCAAATTTTCTTATTTTTTTGGTAATTATTTGCTATACTTTATTGGTGTTGTGTTCTAATTTGTGTTGAACTCTCTTAAATTTTTAGCGAAAAGTATTTTTTGTTTATTTGGGTCTTAACTTTCTAGTTAAGTCACTCAAATAATTAATTATTTAAATTTTAACTTAATTTTTAGATTTCAATGTCGATTTCTTGAATCTAGCAATTTATTTGAAGGATTACTTAAATGGTTGTTTTGAAGATTTAACCAATGAACATTTCAACATATTACTCTGGTGGAAACTAGATGCAAATTAATAAAAGATTGTCCCCCTATTCACAATTGCTTATAAGTCTACATTTCCTATTAGTGGTCAAATTTTTAATTTCTTTAGGAGTTCGTTGAATGCAAATATGATTGATGTGGATATATGCCCTAAAATTTGGTTTCATAATAATAAGGAACCTATAGTGATTCGCCAGTATTTAGATGAGGTAAAAGTACCGAATGATTCACAAAAAGTTATCGAATGTATTATCATATTTAATCTTTCTATTCATTTTCCTTTATTAGTTATTTTCTGTCATTGAACTATAATCAATGAATTCACACATATTCTTATCTTTATGCAGAGAATGAATCATGTATCACAATTGTAGATGTTGCGTCAATTAGTTTCGACTAAAAGGTTAAAATATTTCTATCGTATTGTTGTATTATAATTATTAGAATTATAGAACTTTGGTTCGATAATATGTTTAATGTTACTATTTACATTTTAACAAGAAATTCTAAACTAATATTGATTTAACTTATCCAATATATATATTTTTTTGTTAAACCGTGATTTTAAGTTGAATTGTACCGAAAAAATGTGGTTTGTTTTAGAAATTGAATTGATTTGGTTTGATTTGAAATTTTTTTAAAACCGTTTTAAGTGTTTATGTGTTTGGTTTGAAAATTTGTCATAAACCATCCAAATCAAACCGTGTTAACCCTACTTATTCAGATCAAAAAATATAGACATTTTACATTTGTTTTGATAAATTATGGTCTAATTTATTGCATATTTTGTTTATGAGGGAAAACTCGATTATTGAAAGTAGGATCGAAATGAAGAAGCAAAAAAGGGGCAAAATTCAATGTCCGAGGACATAATTGCAACTTTTCAATAGTTGATTTAGACCATAAAATCATAATTGAAGATTGTTAGGAGTCAATTGGATGTAACTAGAAGTCAAAAATGAGTGAAATATGACAAATCAATTTTCACAACACAAGTTATGTTTCAATTTTTTAGCCAAAGATTGAAATAGTAAACGTTCAGATTGAAAAAAATGCTATTCTAGTAAAGTTGTAGTTAGAATCGCCTCAATTGAATATCGAAAGAGAAATTTATGATAAAAATACTGACAGTTGTACAGTGCAAAATAAGCTAGGCGAGTGCTTAGCCTAACAAAATTACAGCTGAGGCTTAAAAGACTGCAAAAACATAAGGCTGGTCGTGCAATTTCCTGATGGAAGTAGAATTCTTTTTCAACTTGATTTTGAACGCAATTTTCATATATTTTTCGAGCATTATAAATACCCAACTGCGTCATACATTGAAAAAGGACCTTTCCTTTACATATTTCTAAAATAAACGTTAATAAAGAGATGTGAACTGAAAGGATTTTGGTGAGAATTAAAGGAAAAGTGCCAGATTTCCATCAATTGGATCAATTCATGGATTTTTAGGAAATTTGGAAGAAGAATCAAGGGAATCAATCGACCACGGGAGAAATCCAAGAACAACAAAATTCATCATCTTCTATTTCATCAACTTAAAATCCAAGTTTTATTATTCCGATCAATTATGATTTCTTGCAATTTTGTAATTCTAGGTTAGAGTTTCTATTAATAAGACATTGATGAATTCGATAACTTGAGCCCAATATGGGTTTATTCTTGGGCGATTTTTATAGAATTTAATATTTTTCAATTATTTAGTTACTAATTAAATTGTTCTATAAATTTCATTTATTTCGAGAGAAACAATAGGATAAATAGCATTTTATAATAATCATTGTAAAGTACGATAGGTGACATTATGCTTTTCATGATTTCTGTAGATGTTATAGCATTTTTAATGCATACTTTTATATTTGTATCTTGTATAGATATATAAGAAGGTCATATGAGAGAATAAATTTAATTGACATCGAGAGATATTTATTTTTAATTAACTTAAGAATATTGATCAACAAAATTTTGCACACATTGTCATGTTATTGAATTGCATTGAAACTTATTAATAGGGAGACTTCGAGCTCTTAGTAACCATCTAATCTAAATTCATAAAAGGTTCATAAGTTAATCATTAGAGTAATTAGTATAAACTCTTCAAACACAATTTGCTATTTGATTAGAGTTAGAATTGATTGATCCTAAATTGAGTACAAAGTCCTCTTGAGAATGAATACATAATCCATTCATCATTTTATTACTTGTTCGCGATACCGTACGTATGCGAGAAATCAAACGATAAATTTTTCCTACGTTAGCAGAATATTTGAACAATGATCTCTCCCAAAAAAAAAAAAAAAGGAAAAAGTCAACAAAGCAAAGGAACTTAAGGAAGCCCGTGA
>CAIGRS010096743.1:0-10216 GCA_903798395.1 Fraxinus floribunda | reverse complement strand
TTGGAGAGGTGGTGGTGAAATTATTCTGGTCGGCGGTGTCGCTGTAACTTGATTTGGCCGATGGAAGACATGACAATAAAATTTCATTAATTTGTGTGATTGGATGGCCAAATTGAAAGCAAATTGAAACACTAGTGATGAATTTGGAATAAAAAGAAGTTGAGTTAGGAAATATATTTGGAATAAAATCTGATTTAACCTAACTAAATTCAAATAATTTAATTATTTTAGTCATTTTTAGTACGCGTAATAAATTACTCTATAAATGGGATAACCTTTAAGCGTGGTCCTCGAAAGTTTTGTCATTGATAATTCAATTTTCAAATATTTTCTTGAATATACATTTCAAAATAGTTCAATATTCATCAATTCTTGTATCGGTAATTATAGTAACACTGTAATTTTCAATAATTGCACAATATTTTAATTTCACTTAAAGTCCTCAACCTTTGCTCACTGTAACATTTATGTTTCCTAAATTCTTTCTTGAATTATTTAGAAGTTGAAAGGTAAAATTAACACATTTCGTCCCTATTGATGATTTTTATCAAAATATTATGTTTCTATGTTTTGAAATAAGAGAAAATATATTAATTGCACCTTTGCATTTGCTACAGTTTTAAAATATGATGAGCAAATAATTCGTTTTACGCCACTACCAATATACCTTATGGACAAAAAATGAGGGCGCTTCAAGGCTGGCAGATCAGAGGTCGTGAGTTCGATTCCTGATGGCTCTTGGAAGACAGATATTCTCCTGGAAGGCAGGATTTATCCTGGAAAGCAGGAGCTCTACTGGAAGGCAAGATGCGGGATAGGTCGACTTGCTTGACACTTTGGCAGATCAGTTGGGGGCACTTAAAAACACTGGCCATTTGGGGCATAATCTGCGGTTTACCCGTCTGCATCTTGAGGGGNAGGATTTATCCTGGAAAGCAGGAGCTCTACTGGAAGGCAAGATGCGGGATAGGTCGACTTGCTTGACACTTTGGCAGATCAGTTGGGGGCACTTAAAAACACTGGCCATTTGGGGCATAATCTGCGGTTTACCCGTCTGCATCTTGAGGGGCCAGGGTGTAGACTCCAGGATTTAGTCGCTGTAAGGTGGATACCTGAGTATCAAAAAAAAAAAATGTTATCGGAGATGAGGTATGCTTTATAAATTGATGGCAGAAAACAAAAATGCATAAAAAAAGAAGTAAAAAACTAGGTACGTAAGTTCTACCATAAACGAAGATAGAAATACTTAAATACAGTTAAAACATGGTGCAACTACCAAGCGTAGTGCATAGATAGTAGTTCCCAAATGTTGAATTACCTTTATCAATGTTATGGCGACAATGGGTGGTTAGCGGAAAATAACGTTAAGTGCTTCTTGATCTTATCCAAAATGTAGGCTAATTCCCTGTTTGGTAGGGATTAAAATTAAAATTTGAGTGGATTTTGATAGAAATTGATACATGTGGTTAAAAATCTGTAAATTTTATAAAATGTATGATTAAAATTAATTATTGACTCTAATTTAAATTCTATCATACGAGAGTTAAATATGGAGTTGGGGATAGACTCAGGATCCCAACAAGAAGTCGATATTAGAGGTGGCAATCGAGTCGAGCGGCTCATCGGTTCGCAAAAAAGCGGCTTGTGAGCCGTTGGCTTGTTTTTTGACGAGCGGCTCGTGCCCACAAGCTAGTTTCTTAATAAATAATTAAAAAAAAAGACGAGCTCGACCCGCGAGTAATGAGCCGAGCTCGTGGGTATATGGGCTAGACTGACTCGACTCGACTTGGCCCATTGACACCACTAGTCGATACCAAGGAAACTCTTAGCCCATGTTTAGTCCGTATCAGATTAAAATTTATTTTTTTCACTTCTTATCAATAACACGTTTTTCAATAAATTAATATTACACGTAAACATAAAAAAAATCTTTCATTTTCAATCACATATTATTCAAAAAGTTACTATTTTCCTCGTTAAAATGTGAAATAATGGGGTCCCAACATGGGCTTATTCTCCACTCGAGTTACTTGTTACTACCTATTAATATTTTATTTTCTTCTCACTGGTTCATTACGTCTAGAATTCATCTCATAATATTCGTAGTGTACGAGCTAGACGACTATTATAAACTATTAGTATTTATTTTGTCGTACATGTCGAATAAGATATGACACGTAGCATAAAAATGATAGAGGAATCATTTGTACTTTCGAAAGTCCATTCATCACATGACCCACCACCAAAGTGTCATGCCACAATTGCCTCTTTATTACCGCTACTCAAATCTCCAAGCAAAAATAAATACTTATCACATTCTCCTCCGCTTTCATCGCTTGTTCCAATCTACTACTTTTCTAATTATTTAACAAAAATAAGTCGTCTTCAATGATTATTTTCTCTACATCTTGATTGAAAAACCCTACTTCCTGCATTCACTTTGTCGTGTCAATTCATTTCCATTTTTTTGCAATTTTCTGAATTTTTCGAAGAAAATTATGGAATTGGTTGGTTGATTAAGCCAATTGTGTAAAGAAATTGATGAGGGGATTTCGTAGAAGTACGAGGATTTTTATCCTCTGTTTTCTCGGCGTGTCTGTGTTCGTTCCGATTTTTTTATTGTCTCATAGGTTGAAACATATTAGCTCTGATTGTAAGTTTTAATTCTGATGTTTGTGTTTTGATTTTTAGTTCAATCATTGATTTGAATCTGATCGCGTTTCTTTTTTCGATGCAGCCTCGATGGGATTTGTTGAAGATTTATCGATCATTGTATTAATCTCTTTCTTCAGAACTATTTACATTACCGAGCTAGTTAATTACTTAACGTAGAATATAAATTAGACTTCTTTGTTGTGCTATAGTACCATCTAAACTTTTCTATCGTTAGGATTTGGTTCTCTCTTTTCTCTCAAGTCTTCTTCCTGTTTGTAATCAGAGTTTGTTTGATAAAGAATTTATTAGTATTTTTTGTATTTAGAGATCTATGATAACGAACAAATAGAAGTATCTATGTATATATTTTCAGAGGAAACCAGATGCTGTACATACATGTCAATTCAATGGAGCATTTATTTTCTTTCAAATTGTATAATATTATATGGCAATGACAATATTGTTGAAGCTGGGACCTTTCTCTTGTACAGAAACACAGAAAAGAGGCTCAAACACTTAGAGCAATAGAGCAGGTAATTAAATATTTAGATCATTTATCTGAAAATATGCTATATAGTAATTCCATTTTGATTCTCATGTTCGTAGAATTGTGAAATGTCTGATTAGGATGAAGGTGAAGGTTTGAAAGAACCAATCCGGGTGGTTTACAAAGATGAAGGCTTCAAATCCGCAGGTAGCTTTAGTTCTAGGGAGGACAATGGATTTGGTGAATTGGGATACACAGCAGATGATGTTAATTTGTCGGCAAAAAATGGTGGATATCATTTGCATAAGTTCATGATTACATTTTTCTCCTTTGTTTATTTAATTTTTTATTCTCTCTGTCTCTAATGGTTTTGGCTCTTGCTTCAAGTTCAGCAACCAATGATGAAGCAAGGGAAGATGACCGCAGAAGTCTGCAGGATGATAAGTTGCTGATGTCTGTGGAAAAGGTACGATGTTTCTGTGGATCTATGTTGCTACTATTATGGGGGATTTAAATGGAAGTGATATTTGATATTTTCTGTCAGGAAAGAAGTAGAAATATTTTAAAAAATTAATTGTGCGAGAGTCCTCTGTTCTACATTTGTTTCCAGTCTTGTTTTACTCATTTTTTACTCAATGGAACTTCCGGACTTCTCCACTTTTTGGTTAGTGCTCCTATATAGAGTAACCATATCGAGGAGTATACACAATGTACCCTATAATCAATAATGATGCTGAAACTATTCTTCATTTTATAGATAAGCTTCACTCTATTTTAGTTCTGTTATCAACTGCTATTTACTTGATTGATTGTGCAACATTTGTTCTTGGAAAGTCAAGACATTTTGTCCCTCAATTCAGTCAATTGCATTTGTAGCTTTCCCTTTCCTATATCTCCTCCTCTCTTCTTTTCTGCTGCTCAATTCTTTAGCTTTCTTCCTCTGTCCAATTTCTTTATTTCGGCTTCCATGGCAGGAAGACTTACACCCAAACATGGTTCGACACAATCACACTGTAAAGTCTCTGTCGCAGAAGGCATTAGATGAGAAGGTGAAAGAAATGAAAGACCAAGTGGTAAGGGCAAAAGCTTACTTAAATTTCTCACCGGCAAATAGCAGCTCCCATTTAGTAAAAGAGTTGAAGCTAAGAATAAAAGAGGTTCAAAGAGCTATGACCCAATCCACCAGAGACTCACATGTGTCTAAGGGGTACAACTTTTCTTTTCCTCCTAATAGTCCTTATCTACTGCATTTCTTTTCTATGTCCTCTGTTGGAACTTGAAATGAATTATAAGAGAATGTCACAGGAATGTGTTGAGAGAAGATAAATTGATTTTGATTGAAGATCAAAATTTTCTAACTTAGAATGATTATGATTACAACACTCATCTATAGCAATCCATAAACAAAGTTTTACTCGTGTGACTACAGAGGTTTTTAACTGAAGGATCATTTCATTTACAAAATTTTCAGTAATTACACGTCATACATCATGGGTTGTTGAGGATCAAGTTACTAGTATATTCGAAAATTTACGTTATTGTTAAAAGCACATTTTCTTTTCATCTTTCTTCCTTGTGTACGTATGTCTTTCTCCTAGTAATTCTTGGAGTTGGCGATAATTGTTACCTGGCATCTGGGGGTGCAAGTTGCTCCAGCTATTCAAAAACTCAGCTTATAGATGCTATTTATATACTTACTTTTCTTTCTTGCATTCTTGTTTTTTCCTGCTTTTCCTAGGACTGGAACGCTTTTAACTGATTATAAATTCACACTGACTCAGCATATCGAATACTTGTTTTCCTGAAGGCAGTTGAACCGGCCTATTATCGTTACTAGTCATCAATACTCATTATAGATGTTCAAATATCAATTCTATTCCATAATAATGCAGTGATGGATCAAAGATAGTGGCCAAAAGGATTCCTGTAGAGACTCCATATTTATTAGGAATAATGCTGACTTTGTTATGGTTTTCTTATAAAGTCAGTGAAATTCTCAAATTTAAATTATAGTGTGGCTATCAACTTATTCTTTGAGATTTCAGTAAAATTGCATATGAAACATTAACCAGTGAAAATCTCAGTTCTCTGCAGAAAATGAAAGCTATGGAGTCCACCTTGTTAAAAGCCAATCGTCTTTACCCTGACTGCTCTGCCATGGTGAAAAAACTTCGAGCAATGACTTATAACACTGAAGAGCAGATCCAAACGCAGAAAAAACAAGAAATTTTTCTTAAGGAACTTGGTGGAAGAACTATACCAAAAGGCTTTCACTGCCTTTCTATGAGATTGACTGCTGAATATTTTGCCATAGAGACTGAGAAATGGGAATTCTCCAACAAACAAAAAGTAAATGATCCAGATCTTCATCACTTTGCTGTTTTCTCTGACAACATTTTAGCTTCTTCAGTTGTTGTGAACTCAACCATATCAACTGCTAGGGTAAGTTACCATGCTCTTCCCCAGTTAACAACTTTTTTTAGTTTTAATAGGTGATTCAACAAAGGATCACATCGTGCCAGAGACAGTGTAAAGATCATGGGGATGGATTGAATTTTTTTTAAATGCATTCTATTATGAACCTTTTTGTTCTGACAACTCAGTTTTGCTGCCTACGGGACAGCCAAAATTGTGGTCCATTGTGGTTTCAATTATTAATTTTGAACTAATGACCCATTAAAATCTTAATTTCCTTCTATATTCACGTGCTTTAAAAGAGCAAATAGGACTTAATTTTATCTGAAAAGCATCTCCCATCATTGTAGAAATGGTTTCATATTAGTACGTTGTAAGGGGAAAATGAGACGCGGCTGCAACTGCAGAATGCGATAGTTTCATGCTACGAAACCATTTTGAGAGAATGAGAATTCTACTTTTGCGGATTTTGAGAATTTAGATTTGGAGTTTCTAAAGGATTAGCACTTTTTGCATACTCTGTACATTCATTAATGTCATTTGTAATGAAGTCCTCTCCTGAGAAAAAAGGGAAAGAAAGTAAGAAATCTTACTGATCCTCTTTCTATGTCTGGCTAACCCATGTTACGCTATATAACTGATGGGAAAGTGCATTTTCTTCTTAAGAGGAATTAAACAATGAATTTAATTGTTCTTGTAATTTTATATCTTAGGCATATTCCATCAGTCTATTGTGCATATTCTTTAGGAGGAAGGAAAGATGGTTCGTAACATGATATTTGTAGATGATTGAGACCTGTGCTTATTTTTTGGAGAAAAGGAATTTCCAATGATGTTTCTACTTAATTATACAGACTGATATTAAATTTTATTTACTTGACAGGATCCAGAGAGAATAGTATTTCATATAGTGACAGATTCTCTCAACCTTCCAGCAATGTCAATGTGGTTCTTACTGAATCCTCCTGGAAAAGCTACAATCCATATTGAAAGCATAGACAATTTTGGATGGTTGTCTATTAGATATAATGCAACTCTGCAGAAAGAAGGCTCTGTTGATCCAAGATATATATCTGCACTCAACCATCTTCGTTTTTATTTGCCAGATGTTTTTCCCCTTCTGAATAAGATTGTGCTTCTCGACCATGACGTGGTTGTGCAAAAGGATCTGGCAGGACTTTGGAGCATTGACATGAGAGGCAATGTCAATGGTGCTGTTGAGACTTGCAATGTAGGCGAGCCTTCATTCCGTCGTATGGACATGTTTGTTAATTTCACAGACCCAATGGTAGCAGAGAGTTTTGATGCCACAGCATGCACATGGGCCTTTGGGATGAACGTGTTTGATCTTCAAGAATGGAGGAAACATGATTTAACTGGGCTCTATCATAGGTACCTGCATTTGGTAAGGAATTACACCCTTAAACTCATTTTTATTGCATTTAGGCTGTGTAATTATTTAAGTATATACTTCTATGCGTATTCCATGTTACCTTGGAAATATTTGACTTCAGAATTAGAAAGTATACGGTTTCTATTCTTTCTTGTCCTAGGGAGCTTTATTATTGAAACAAATTTCTATGTTGGGGGATTCTTATGCATGCCTTTGTATTGACATATCTTGCAATAGCTTTCATTAAAGGATCATATTGATTTATTACTTTGTTCTAAGTAAAAGTCGTAGTACAATACGAATTACTTGGAGCCCCTCAAAATTCAGTAATGGAAAATGTTGTTTTTATAGAGTCCACCTATTTCCGTCAAATTAACCCAATGCCACCGGTTAAAATGTGTATTTGTTTTCAAAAATCAATTTTATGTGTTTGTGTTAGCTATGGCTGTCCATGTTTATTTACCTTAATTACATTCGGTTTGCATGTATTACTGTCTTTCTTCTTATTTTTCTCTGGATTATGCAGGGAAACACAAGGCCATTGTGGAAAGCCGGTAGCTTGCCTATCGGTTGGATCACTTTCTACAAACATACGGTACCTTTAGATAAGAGATGGCACGCCCTCGGATTGGGTTATGACTCGGGAGCGAGTCCGGACAACATAGAGAAGGCAGCAGTGCTACATTACGACGGAATCTTGAAACCATGGTTGGATATTGGGCTTGAGAAGTACAAGCACTACTGGAGGAAACATGTCAAGTACGACCACCCATTCCTGCAACAGTGCAATATCCACGAATAGTTAGATCCTCACACGAGAAGTTTCGAATCTGACATAGGTTCCTCACTTGTTCAATAGATTCTTTCTCATTTTTCCACAATTTGACTTGAGAGTTTCGACTCTATATTTATTTTTTCCTTTGCCAATCCGGCCATAAGTGTTTAGAAGCCGAGTCCACATTAGCGATAATAGGCCAATAATCGGCAAGTCTAGTCTGATAGTTCAATACTAGGACAATTTGTAAATAATACTTATTTTTTGAAGTGCTAATATCAAATGCATGACTTCCAATTTTCAATCCA
Source organism: Fraxinus floribunda (assembly GCA_903798395.1). Taxonomy (NCBI): domain Eukaryota; kingdom Viridiplantae; phylum Streptophyta; class Magnoliopsida; order Lamiales; family Oleaceae; genus Fraxinus; species Fraxinus floribunda. Next base: position 2,183 of record CAIGRS010096743.1, on the reverse strand, counting down.
GCAGATTTCTTTGTGCAGCATAGCAAACAATAATATGTTTGAAGAAGGCATTGTGTTGGCTGCCTATCAAGAGAGCTAAGCCTGAAAAGACTAGATTCTCTAGATGGGCCCACCCATGGCCTAGTCCAGTCCAGCTCAATATGTACCAGACTAATCAAGGGCCGGGCTGTGTCAGCCCACATTTAGAGCCCAAGATAGCCTAGCCCATCTTTACACATCTCACCAAGCATGTTTATGTTTCTTTGTATTTTTTCCCCTTAATCTGAATACTTGTTTCGAATCTCTTGATTATTCTGGCTGTCAACTAGTCCTAAGGGACCCGTTAGGGATCAAATAGTGGTTGTTAAGAGATAAAATTACATGTGTCAAAACCTGGTTGGATGATGAGGCTATCTATTTATCCAAACCATGTGGTTTCCTTGTACTCACTTTGATCCAATAATATTAATTTGTCTCTTCCTTTCCTCAAAACAAACTGATACTACTTGAGGTGGCACTGAGAGTTGATAGTTTCATTCAATTCCCAGTTGAGTAAAATGGCCACCATTTCTGCTTGCACTGCAACCTCGTCTCTTGCACGCACCGCCCTCGTGCAGAAGGCATCCGTCGCAAGGCATTCATCCATTCTTGGTACGAATCCCATCCACAATCTTATTATCCAGTACAACAAACAAGATTTAAAGGTTATTTCTATTGAGTCATTCTTAGCACTTTCCAAATCTAATATACTAAACACACCATACGGCTAGTTTGTAGAAGGTGGACGATATAGTATTAAACCTTCTTAAATACTATGTACTATACAAGATAATTATGTTTCACAGATGATGTGGTTAAACATTGAACCCTTCATTCCATTAGTCAATTTGTACAGAATATGATGTTTTCTTGTATCATCATTCTAAAATTGACCACAGGGTTGCCATCAATGGCAAAGGTGGGAAAAGTGAGATGCTTCATGGAGGAAAAGCCTCAAGAGAGTGACTCAAAGTTAGGCATGGGAGCATCTTTGATGGCTGCTGCTGCCTACGCCGCCACCATCTCTGGCCCGGCCGTGGCTCTGGTGGATGATAGAATGAGCACTGAGGGAACTGGGCTCCCTTTTGGCTTGAGCAATAATCTCCTTGGTTGGATCCTTTTAGGTGTGTTTGCTTTGATTTGGTCTCTCTATACTGTCTATACCTCCACTCTTGAAGAGGATGAAGAATCTGGTCTCTCCCTTTGAGCATGAAGTTTTATAGTTATTTTGTGTAAGACTAAGTTGACTCTTGTCTGAACCTTTGAACTGCTGCTTTATTGTGCTTTTTATGGTTCCCCTAATTGTAATTAGGGCCATCTTTTGCTACAATAAAGGGTGTTTTTATTTAGATTATTTGATGATTGTGCGTCCAATGTGTTTGTTAGATATGCATACCGTTGGTTTAGATGCTAATATAAGCGCCGTGTATGACATTTTCTACTAGCAACGCTTTCTTTCTCTCGCAATAACGCAAAATTGATTTACTAAGCAAGGCTCAAAAGCATTCAAGAATAACGACTGAATATTCTTTTTTATAATTGGTTGATCCAAAAGCCAACGTTATATCTAAAAGAAAGTGATCTAATAAGCAATATCCAAATTACTTGACATTTAAGAGCTATTTGAAATTAAAAGTATCACGACATTCTCCTTGGTCTTCTTCTATTTTTGAACTTTGTTATGATCACCTCCAAGTCAACATAAGACTATTGCGGGAAATTTCTATGAAACGAGATTATGTACGAGTTTATCATATAAAATTTGTGCAAAAAGGGAATTCCTAAAGCATTTACATGTTTGAAATTGTAAATATCTTCCATTGCTTGGTTTGGTTTTGTAAAGCTTGTGCAACAGGAAAAATATCAAGCCAACATGCTCTAAAAATTAAAAAAAAATGGCCAAGCCTATGATGCCATTTCAAGCCAATAGAAATAAAAAATAAAAAATATCAACACAATGAAGATAGAGATAAACTCTATCAAGTATATCATGTAGCAAAAGAAATAATGATCCATTTGGCAAGACTTATGTCTTGTAGAAGACTCCGTGATTCAGCTAACCTAATCAGCTCTCTTCAAAATCTCTTCTAACCCGACAAAATACTTTCAAAAAAGTTGTCATATATATATATATATATATATGAGTAATGATCTCCTAAACACCG
>CAIGRS010096728.1:0-12955 GCA_903798395.1 Fraxinus floribunda | reverse complement strand
AGCTCCGTCCTTCATCCAATTGACCTCTAACGCTCTCGAATCTTCATCACAAGGTTGGAAACAAGTTTAGATTATTTGTTCTTTAGTTCTTGAACTTTCACCTTCTTCCATTTTGGAGCATTTAGGAGCCAATGAATCATGAAAATGCAATTATTAGTGGATGAAAAAATGTGATAATTACACTATTATCAACACTGCATATTTCCAAATGAAAAACTATTAACGACGAATTCAAACTAACAAACCACAAATGGCTACTAGAAATGGATTCAAAATCTAACTTTTTATCTATTAGTTCTCATTATGATGTCGCATTTTTTGACTTATTCTCTAGCTGTATTAACTCAACGGGGTAGATTATGGATACCATTTCGAATTATTCATGGCAAACTTTGCAACGCAACTTGTAGTTGAAAAATTGTTGAACGACGAGTTTCAAATAACAAGTCAAAGACGACAACTAGAATTTGATTTAATAATTCAATTCTATTTCCCTCCTCAACCCTTGGTTCAGCCCTTAAATTCAAGCACTGTCAGTAAAATTTAGCAAAGTTGATAGGTGCATTTTGTACACCTATATAGGCCTTTAAATTAGAATATTTATTGGATATTTTAACGAATTGTGGGTTAATTCTGTGTATATTATATTTTTCAGCTAATGATCGATGTAATAAGCAAAAATGAAGAAAACGGACGAAAGGGCTAAATTGTGAGAAATTCAAAATTCGAGGACTAAAGTATAAATATTCAAAAGTTGTATCGGATCTCATGCCGAAGACAGGAGAGTGCTGGGTGTAAATTGGATGAGAATAGAAGATAACAAGATAAAGAAGAATCAAAATGCACATTTAAGAAAACTTAGGGACCAAATAGCAAATTTGAACCATGCACACGTATGGGCCTGAAGCCATACATGCGCAAAGTTAGCCTGCATTCCCGGCTAGAAAATTTAATTTTCTTTTTTGGCTCGATTCTTTTGTGGAATTATGTCAAAGATCATTTTTAATCTAGATGGGGCAGTCTACCATATATTATCTTGCATATAAGATGTCTAACAAGAGGCAAGAAGCAATTAACATGAGATCTTGAAGTTCAAAGCCAAGAAATTGAAGTTTCAAGCTCTTCCTTATATTCTTTCATTCGGGTGAAGTCCATCCAATACTTTTTATGTAATTTACATTCAAATATGCTAGGCTAAATCTTTTATGTGTATTGTATGATGACAAGACCGTTAGATATCTATTCTTCATTCAAAGAATATGTAGTTTGGTGATTTCTCGTGTTCTTAACTAATTATGCCTGATTGTTTTATTATTTAAATGCTTGTGCATCATTTAGATAATTTGTTGCTTATTGTAGTATTAAAAGACTCACAATATGTTTAGACGTTGTATAATCGACACATGGGCAATAAGTGTTAGAAATAATATTTATGGCAATTGCAATCTTGTTTGATAATCATGTAAATGAATGCATCTCTTCGCATATGAATTCGAACTTTAAATATGATTTGGTAGTGCTTAGGATAGGTTAGATTTTTCTTAGGATAGGTTACATTTATCTTGGATAAGAAGGTTAAATAATATAGAATTATCGATTGTCACAGGCACTTAAACAATACTAACTACGTAATTCGAGAATTGAAAGTAAGTGCCAATAGGTGAATTTTATAATTTATTTATAACAATGCATTAACATAGTTCATAGCTCAAGATAAGATAATTACAAACATCTAAACTCTTTTATGTCACATAAATCAAGTTTTATAAACAACTAGTACGCTATAGTTGAACTTTATTCATTGTAGAACGATACACGTAACTCATCTCATATTACTTGTCAACGATCTCATACAATTGCGAATTTTGTGTGAACAAGTTCTTGATGCCGTTGCTAATGAATAATTTTTTCAACTCTGTTTATTAGTTAATATTTGATTTGATTGTTCTTTTTGTTTTTACGCTATAATCACACAACCTAATTCTCTTGTGTTTTGTTCTTTTCGAGCAATCAACATTTTATGCAAGATTCTAACGAGATCGAGCTCGCCCCAATAGATCCCGATGTTGAAAGAGCCTTCAAACAATGCATACAAGAATAAAGAAAGAAATAGAAATGGCAGAGTACCAAAATCAAAACCAAAACCAGAATCAAGTTAAGGATCCACTTTAATTGCAACAGCAAGTTCAGTAGAGAGTTGTAGCCAACGAGGGCCTAATATTATTTGAAGACTCTATAAATCTATTGATAGTCTGTACCTGTGCAATCTTTTATCATTTATTCTCCAATTGGAAAGGTTGACTTCCACCTTCGATCGGAAGTCATCAACCGTCTTTAAAATCATCAGAATATTTGGTTCTTCAAGAAAGCTATAGAGAATTCACATGAACATGTATGAGATTCCCAATGTTATCTCAGTCACGAGGGAATGTCGGTATATGCGTTTTGAATGCATTTATTCCTTCACATTTTTAAGGATGGCACAGGAGAATGACTCCGCTTGTTACTTGCCGAGAGCATCAGGTCTTGGAATAACATGATGCAAAACTCCACTATGAAGTTATTTCCACCATCTGGATTTCTTCATCAAATTAATTCAGAATGAAGTTCACACTTTTAAGAAGAAAGCCCTCAAGAACTATCCAAAGGTGTGGGTGAGGTTTAAGGACTTGTTTAGAAATGTCCTAATTTGACATTCCTAAGCAAGTTCAGGTATACATCTTCTACTATTGACTATACTCAGAATACTGCACTATGGCTGATGCTTCAATAGGTAGTTCAGCAATAAAGATGGATATTAATGAGGCCCATGATTTTTTTTGAAAGGATTTTAGAGAAATCTACATGGTCGATCGATAGAGATTTTTTGAAAAAATTAACAGGTGTTCATAACATTGATGTAGTAACAACATAACATCACAGATGGGAAGTTTTAATAAAGAAGCTAGATATGTTGTATCACTATTGCGTTGGTTTGCATAGGTTACATGAAGATCACGATACTATATGTTGCCCTTTAGCCTCCAAGCATGTAATCCAAACTGAGAAAGTTAGTTACGTACAGAACTTCTGTAGGTCCCAAAAACAACTTCTAGTTCGATTTATAAACACAAGACAAAAATAAAATGGCAAGAATTAACAAGAACACAAGATTTTTCGGCCCAAAGGCCCCGAGGNAACGCCCAGTAACAGATCTGAAAAAATCAAACGAAGAAAATAAAATTTTCCTACGCTCTGATACCACTGTAGGTCCCAAAAACAACTTCTAGTTCGATTTATAAACACAAGACAAAAATAAAATGGCAAGAATTAACAAGAACACAAGATTTTTCGGCCCAAAGGCCCCGAGGTTCGGCGACCACTTCTAACGCCTAATCCCCGTTGAGCATCCATAAGGAATACGCTCAAATCCACTAAGAAATCACCCAAAAATAGGCAAAACCAAGTTACAAGAGTACAGCCCAAATACTGTAGAAAACCACAAAAATCTTCCACCACACTTATGAACTCACACAAGAGTTCCTTATACTACTCTCTAATCTCACAATAATCACACAAGAAATGGAGATGAATTTACAGAGAGTAAAATGAATAAGAATAGTGGTTCTGCGTAACTAAAGAAAGAGAAAATGAAAATATCAATTCTGCCAAGCCAAAGACGTCTCTGCCTGGTAATTGAAAAGTCACTTTACAATATTGCAGAGAAGCCCTTGAAGTTTAATCATTCTTATTCTTCTAGATTATTCCATAAATGGATCCAGTAATGGGCCAAAATGGGAGACTTGGCCCAATTAAAGATAAAATCAGATTCTGGCCCGTCTTAAATCAGCAAATATTTTCTACAACTTCTGATGTAGCAGAACAACCCCACTCTTACACTTACAATCTGGGATAGAGGAACCATCCTAATTTCTTGTTGACCAACAATCAAGATTAGGGATAAAGAAGGGATTATCATGGTAGACCACCGGGTTTCTAGCATCAACAACTTCAATATAGAAAGCCAACATTGGAAGACCTTCTCAACCAATAAATCGAAAAGACTGAGACTAACTTTCAGAATTAATAGACCTCTATCATGAACTTGGAACATAAGGTGGGATAGATAGCAGTCGTTTTATCAGGTAGAACTCAAAATTTTTTACTGAAAACACAAAGACAAATCTAAAAGAACAAATAAAGGCCATCAATGTACGTAGTGGAGTTCAGTTACCAGAAATTCATGTGAAATGGCTAGCTACTGCTACAGAAAAGGTACCTAACCATGGGGGATGAACACATGGATTAGTCTGACAAAACCATTGAGTAAAATCAATTAAAGTCTTCAAATAGTTTATAGGTTAAGGCAATCATTTTCTGCCAAACCATATGTGCATTCGATTTTATTCTTGTAATGATCGCTAAAACACAAGCTTGATAAGCATTTCCTAAATTCTTTGATGTGTTCAAAACGTTGCATATAACATACCATTTGTAGAAGTTTTAGCCCAGATGCCAACTATATTATTAAGGACATACTGTCAAAAAAGAGGAAGTTGTTGGATAGTGAAAGAGTTATACTGACCAAAGAGTGCAGTGTGATACTCCAACACAAGCTACCATCAAAATTAAAAGATCCATGGAGTTTTACTATTCCTTGCAACGTTGGTAACAAACATATCGATAAAGAATTATGTGATCTAGGAACAAGTATTAACTTAATGCCTTTATCTCTTTTCAAAAAATTAGGTTTTGGAAAAGTAAAAGCCACTACAGTTTCATTGCAGCTGGCTGACAAGATGATCAAACACCCTCATGGCATTGTTGAAGACATATTAGTGAAGGTTGATAAGTTTATTTACCTAGCAGACTTTATTATCCTAGATATGAAAGAAGGCAAAGATCATTCTCATATTGGGTCATCCATTTTCATCTATGTTAGAGCATTGATGTACAGAAGGGTCAATTGATTTTGAGGTTGGATGAAGAGATATTGACAATCAATGGATTCAAGCATTTAAACTCCAAGCGGATCCAATTTTTTCTTGCTGGTTGATGTGATTGACGAATAAGTGATAGAGGTTTAGATTTGATCATCATCTAGATCCACTCAAGGCTTGCTTGGTACACTTTCCAGATTTTTCATTTGAAAGAGAAGAAGCAAAAGAATGTATTCAATACTTAGTGGCCATTCTATCGTTCTTTAAGTAGCCATATTTGGAGCTTGGCAAAGGTCTTACAAATCCTTTACCACTATTCAACAAGCTCTAACTCTTGAGCATAAACAGTTCACTGCTAATCTACGATATGCCTACTTAGGAAAGAAGAATTCACTTTCAGCTATCATCTTGAACTCTCTTATCGAGGAAGAAGAAGACTAGCTTTTGAGAGTACTTCGAGATCATTGGACATCCATGGGGTTGACAATCTCTGACGCAAAAGGGACCAACCTTTCTATTTGTATGCATAAGATTTTAATAGAAGTGGATTACATGCCATCAATAGAGCATCAACACAGATTGAGCCTAATAATGCAAGAGGTGAAGAGAAAAAAGGTATGGAAGCTCTCGGATCACTAAATCTACCCCATATCATATGGTCATTGGGTTAGTCTGGTACGAGTGGTGTCAAAGAAAGGAAGAATCAATGTGATTCCAAATGAAAATAATGAGCTCATTTCAATGTGCACGGTTACATGTTGGAAAGTTTCATTGACTATCGTAAACTCAGTGCTGCCACTAAGAAAAAAACATGTGCATGTACAATCATGCAAAATTATGGAAAAGATGTGATAGGAGAATAAATTTTTTTTTTCTTTTGACACAACTATTTTTCATGAATTTTAAATATAAGATCATGAACATTTATTAGTTTACCTATACAAGTATAATTTATAAATAATGAGCTTTTTCCATATAACTCATTTTAAATATATATAGAGTAAATTGTATAAGCTAACCATGTGTGAAAAGTGTCACTAATATCCTATAAACAAGTTTCAAAACCTTATATCAGTGAGACATAAGCAAAAGAATAACTGGTGAATGAATATTTTCCTCAAATTATGAAAGTCAAACCATACTAGGACCTTTTAAATAAAATGCTCATATTTGATTTTTCCCTATATAAATTTTCTTTCTCTCCCTATTTGTATGCACACACGCACACACACACACACACACACGCATATTTTCTCTCTTTTTTTTTTTCAGAATTATTGGGCAAACTTCTCTTCATTGAACTGTCTAATTGACCCATTTAACGAACTTTAAACAGATGACTCCAAAGTTAGATAACTATAAGGTACCAGATTTTAAGATACCTAACATGCATAATTACTCGAGTGATAAAGGTTACGAAGAAAAGTATAAGATATATCTTACTTTTTGATATAATTCAAATATTTTGAAACTCAATAATTTTTTTTTGGAAATATAAAAGAGCATGGGTCAACTAGGTAATTGGAATTCCATATTCAAAGTCACCTCACAATACCAATGACTGTCATCCTAAATCTCACACATGCTGTCAAGACCCACTCACAAGAGCTTAATGTGTGTAGTTCTATCAAGTACTCCAAACAAGTTTTAAACGAAGTTAATCAAAACTTTATTCACCATTCATAAACTTTACTAGTACTTGATTACAAAATAACATGTCCAATTAATTGAAAAGTGTTATAGCATTAAAAATCATTTTTCTTTTTCTTTTGTTTTCATAATAAAAGAATAATGCAAAAATATATACAATGAATGAAAGTGCATGCATGAATATAAAGATATCATGAACAATGTAGATGCACTCATAAAAACCTACTCAATGAGGCAAACAAATGCTCTTACCATGAAGAGTAAAGCGAGCAACACCGTAATTAGTAACATCACTTTGACTTGTAAGTTCACTCTTTTTTTTTTTTTTTTATCTAAATCTTCTTAGAAGATATAATCTTAATCAATCGAGTCATAAATTCTGCAAATGGCTTACTTAATTAGTCAAGACTCTACATGAGTAACTAGATCTTGTTATCAGGGTCTTACGATACTTAGATCTTGTGTGACCTACCACACCACAGTTATGACATATAGGAATAAACCTAGGACCAACTCTAAGTTGAGGAGCATTATGTTGCACATATACTCTAGGTCGTAAGTCTTCTACTCTTTTAGACTTGACAATGGTAGTGAAAACATGGTGTTAGAAGATGCTGGTTTATTCAATCCTAATATATTGTCAATCTTCTTTGAACCACTAGCAAATGATTCAAGTTGGGCACTAGATTTCTCAAGACCACTAGTAAGATTCTGAACCTTAACTTCTAAGGACTTTTTCTTAGGCCTTAAGTCATTCAATCTTCTAGCAAACTCCTCAAGTTTTCCCACAAGGCTCTCATTTTCTAACTCAAGATTGTTTAATTATTTAAAGGCAGAGCCATTGAACTTTTTCAACTTAAGGCACTCCTCAAACAAATCGTCAAAGGCCTCATGGATATTATGCTCATCTTCTATCTCTTCCTGTGAAAGGTCAAATTTCTCTATGTCCTCAAATGACTCAATCTTAACCACGAAAGTAAATGCGTCTTGTTTTTTAGTCTCCCTTTATTTTTGTAATTAATGATGTGACTACTCACTTAGGCTTCCGTTGTAGGTGCATTTAGGTCATGCATCATTGATTCTAGATAAAAGTCCCTTCTTATTCAATCTTCGACAATATCTTTTTCTCTAAAATACGAGAAATACTAGGAACTTATTCTCCTTTTGGGAAACTTAACCTTGTGCTTTTGATTTGAAGTCTTTATTCTTCTTAGATTCAGTGAAGACGCGTAAAGAAAATTTCCCAATAGAAGACAGGGCAAAATAAAATGATGTTTTAAATAAAGAAATAGGTATGGTGGGTAGTTACTAAAGAATCCTAAAACACAACTTTGAGCGAAAGTAGGCTAGGCTCTTTTTGTATGAGCACCGAGCATAAGACTTTTCATGATAGGCCTAAGAAGGAAGTTTGCTCTTTCCTTATTTATTAATATTGCTACCTAGTGGGCTAACTAAATAAAGTCGATTTTTTCTCATCCTCTATTCCTACCTCAAGGAAAGCAAGGAGTAGCACTAGTCTTAAGGACACGAGGCAGTATTCACACCCAAATAGACATACACTACTTGGATTTTGGCACAACTAGACACTTTGCCTTCTGCCTTTACTTTTTAGTATGCCTTTTTGCTGTCGAGTTGGTAGATCTATTATATTGGGTAATTTAGAATAGGTGTGAGTGGAAGCTATGGACAATTAACAATATTGTTAACACTAATTGAGAATTAAAAAAATAAAAACAAAGTAACGAGCTGAATTTTCCCTTTTAATAATTACAAAGGCATGATTAGTAATCGCACGGCTAATGGTATTGTAAATGTAACTTAGATAATTCAATCTGAAATCTCTTCATTCACTATATCTCCAACATTTTTTCTCATTTTTTTGTCATAATCCTTTTAGAGGAAGGCGTGCATCTATGATAGACCAAAGGGCTTGAGGAAACAATGAAGTCTCTCAAGGAACTTTCAAAAAAAACATGAGAAGACAATAGATGAGTTCCTTTATAGTCAAAACAAGTCACTAGAAGACTTTGGCACTTATTTTATTTCTCTTATTATAAGTGCAAAGATTGAAGAGTCAATTTAAAGAAATAACTCATTTGACCTAATATCGAAGTCCCAACTAACCAAACCATCCAACTCAATAACTTAGGTTATCCACAAGTTTAGGTTAATTCCGGTCAAGCTACCTTATGGTGTCGATAAAATTATTTGACATTGTTTTATCATTATTGTCCGAGATTTATTGGGTATCAAAACCTAACAAATCTCCAACTTGATACCAATTAGCCTACAAGAAAACAAAATACAAGTTTGTACTTATCTAGTCAAGTTAACCAATTAAAATTGGAATCACAGACCTTACCTCGTGTCTCGGATCCGAGTACATACCATATCATTCCATATATTCACAAGGGCTAAGTTCAAAAAAATAAATAAATAAATCCAAGTGGAAGTAGATAATCACAGTAATCAATGAAGAGATGATAAATATACGATGAAAATATAACATATGATAATATACAGATCTGTCGAACATGCCCAAAAAAGAACATCAGGCTAACATCAAGTTAATCAAACAAATGGCTATTACATATAAAACATATTCATAAATGACCCCACAAAAAGATCTCACCATGCTTATCTTACCCCATTCCGTGTTGCTCGGACTTCAAGACCACATATCTCCTCTGATCGTCAACCATGCTCACTAGACTAATCACTAAAACATGTCTAACTGGTAAACCATAATAGATCCTAAGTCTATGGGATAATCCTTTATCACCACCTAACTTATTCCAACCTAAGTGGATAATTGATCTCCACCGAACAGAAATAATAGAAGTTCACTCTCACACTCCAACTGATCAGGGTCTTAATAGATAGAGAATTCCAATAATAGTGGTTAATATGCACCTATAGAAGGTAAAGTAAAATACAGAAGGCAATTGGAAACTCAAGGAAGTAACCAAAGATGACCACACACTCACATTTTCTCCCAATGCACATCAACGCCTCACAACATTTAATCACATCTCCACTTGTGATCCAAATATCACACATCCCCCGTACATATCACTAATGCACCCTTAAGTATCTATACTCCACATTACCAATAGACATATATATTACTAAAGCATCCCATAATCTACTATGCATGCAAACACATTACACAAAGTAATAAAATCACTATCAATTCATGCAATTACACACATAAGCAGATTGAAAGGATTATACATCAATACTAATATAGTAACTAGGTTTACTCTCAATGAACCTCGCTTGGGTCATCACTAGACCAGCATCAATATTCACCTCACCTCACCACTATCCTTATCTTTCCTTTCATTATTTTTCTTAGAGCAATCTCCTTCAACATGGCTCAAATTACCATAGTACACATCTTACCTTTCGCACTTGCCTTAGTCCTATGTTTACCATCAATAGCTTTATAAAATCTTTTTCTTTTGCCAAATTGAAATATAACATTTTTTTATGATAACAATGGAACGAATGCTAGAAAGGAGCCATTAGTTGTAGAACGAGATCGCAAGCAAAGAAGATCAAGAAAGCCATGCGATTACTTGTTCAAGTTGTGTGGGCCGAGAGTTCAAATACAATGAGCAAAATATCAAGTTTTATGTTGAACATGGAAGAAAAACCAAGATGGGTACAATTGATTCGAGCAAAGGAAGCTGAAGGTCTTCCTAACAATCATGTAACCGCATGGTGCGATAAGTTTGCGGCCGCATCCAACACTCAAACCCAGCCCAACCATGCGGCCGTATAGTTCAAATTTTGGGCGAGAGTTATAATTTTTCTTCTAGTTTCCTATTTTTGTTAGAATTCTTATTTTTGGTAAATATTACCATAATTTTGACATTATCTAGGATTTTATTGATTCTCTATAAATAGGGATTTTTTATTCATTGTAAAAAAAAAAAACATGATTATTGAGATATTATTACGAGGCATATTAATTTCAAATGGTTCTTTATTGAATTAAACTCGAACTTATCAAGAATTGATTTTTGTGATGTTAAACAATTCAAGTGTGGTTAATAGGTTTTGTGGTCACGAAGTTAAGACATTGATTCCAATTGTCTTGGTTCTTTGGTTCAATAATTTATTGACTCAAGTTTTCAAATGTTGATTTTTGGCTTTTTTGGATTTGATGTAATATCTCATAGGTTTCATAGTTACAATTTGTGGTTCGCATTAATTGTTATTAGATCTTAGACTACAAAAATCAAGGTTATATCCTTTACTTTTTGTTTAATCTTTCATCTTCATTCTTCGTGTTCTTCATGTTTTAAGTCATTCAATCCAATTAAAATATCAAAAAATTTTAAAGTTGTTCATACGGTATATTAATGTCCAAATCAATTCTTTTTCAATTTTTTGGGCCTTTTGTTGAATTCTCGTGCATTTAGTAAAAGAATCCGAATATTGCAAAATAAATAAATAAATATGGCAATTACAATAAAATAAAATAAAATTCTAAAGTCAAAAGTGTCCAATTAGAATTCAAGAAGTACGTCTTTGAATTTTATCCTTAATGTTTCCATTCAAAGTGTCAAAGTCCTATTTTCTTGAGCCACCCTAAAGTCAATTCTCTTAATTCTTTGTTTGAACTCCACAAGGGTTGAGTTTTGACTGAAATCAAATAAGTTCTTTGAAGAGCTTCCAATGAAGCATTGAGTAGAAAAAATGTAGAGTGGTAAGAATAATATAGGGAAAAAGTCAAATTGAGTGATACATGAGTGTACACACGTGAAACAAATATTATTCTAGTTTTAGGATGTTTAACGAGATGATTCTACTTCAAGCATGAGGAATAATTAAGTCATCATGATGGAGGAGATGATACAACATTTTGAAAGGTTGTCTGGGGATATAAGAGATAGGATGGATAAACAAGAAGTTTGGATGGCGAGGCAAGATAAATTGTTTACTAATTTACGTAGGGAACAACCTAGAGAAGTTTCTAACACAATGAGGTAGGGTAGAAAAGAGCCTAGAGTCGATACTGGTGGTGAAAATAAAGTGGGTCTTGGAATTGATGATGATGTGTTAGTGGAGGCCGAAATAGGAAAGATGAAGAATAGAGGAGATAAACATTATAGAAGAGCTAGAAAATATGTTGGGATAGAGTTGATAGAAATATGTGCAATATTAAAATTACAATTCCTTCATTCAAAGGAAAGAGAGATCCAGAGGCATATTTGGAATAGGAGAAACAGATAGAGCTTATATTTGATTGCCATAACTACTCAGAGGAGAAAAAGGTAAAACTTGTTGTTATTAAGTTTACTAATTATTCTATCAATTGGTGGGATCAAATAACAACATCTAGGAGGAAGAATCACGAAAAGTCTATTGAGACATGGATAGAATTGAAGGCTATCATAAGGAAGAGCTTTATTCCTAATCATTATTATAGGGGTCTTTAGAAAAAATCAAAAAGCTTTTATCAAGAATTTAGGAGTGTAGTTGATTATCACAAGAAGATGGAGTTTGATATGATTAAAACGAATGTTAAGGAGGATCTGGAGGCCACCATGGCAAGATCTTTGAATGGTTTGAATAGGGAGATTGCTAATAGGTGGAATTACAATATTATGTGAAGTTGGAAGATATGCAACATGTAAATATGAAGGTGGAGATGTAGTTGAAGAGGAAGGGGGAGCTAGATATCCATCGGGTTATAATCCTTCTTGAAAATCAAAGTGGGATAAAATAGAAGTGATGGAGTTGTATCAAAGAGTAGAGTTGAACCACCGAAAGGAAGATAGGTAGTTGCTAGCAAAATTACACCTAAGGTAGATTCCCAATCTTCTGGGAGTTGGGATATCAAATGTTTTAGGTGCTTGGAAATGGGACACATTGCTTTTCATGTCCAAATAAAAGGGCGATGATCTTCTGTGAGAATGGAGAAGTGGTGAGTAAGAGTGATGGTGATTATGATGACATACCCAAGATGGTAGATGTTAGTGATGGTGAGAAAGTGGAGTATGCAGTGGAAGAGCTTTTGGCTACAAGGCAAACTCTTTGTGCTTAAATTATAGTGGATGACTTGGAACGACAAAAGGTGAACATATTTCAAATGAGATGCCATGTTAACAACAACGTATGTAGTACGATTATTATGGGAGTAGTTCTACCAATGTGGCTAGCACTACACTTGTTAATAAATTGGTGTTAAATATGTTAAAACATCCTAGGCCTTATAAATTGCAATGTTTGAATAAATGTCGAGAGATAAGGGTGAATAAGTAAGTGCTGGTGAGTTTCTCAATTGGAACTGTTGGGTTTTTTATACCCAATAAATCCGGGCTCTGATGTTAAATCGGTACTTAGTTGGATGATATTTCATAGGCCTCGGTCGA
>CAIGRS010096717.1:0-21020 GCA_903798395.1 Fraxinus floribunda | reverse complement strand
ATTCCGTTAAAGTTAACGGTGTAACAAGTGGAACAAGAAATTCTGTTAACCTGCCATCTCATAGCCACTTTTCATATATAGAAGATAAGGGTGTGTTTGAGGTTTTGAGCCACATTACCTATGGAAGAATGTATTCTGAAATAGTAGATTGATGGAGAATGTATGATTGAAAAAAAAGGAAAAATTATTGACGTGATGAAAAATATTATTTTATTAAAAAATGTGTGGTTAAAAATGAGTAGACGAATGAAAATGAAAATTTTAATGTGTACCAAACATTAGACTAAATACTCATTATGAAACTCGTGATTTTTATCAAAAATTGTTTTGTCAAACATTCCTTAAATGATTATTATTTTTTGGTACAATAGCATATTTTTATGGTCAACTTTTGTATGCTTTTATCAATTTTAGGGTCAAATTCACACGGCTTGATATGTTATCAAATCAAATCAAAAGGACATCATCGATCAAAACTGGAAGTCCAACTGGCTATATAAATATTTTAATTAAGACAACTTTGACAATAAATTAAATTTATGTTTTAATAAATTTGAGGCTTGAAAATTATTACAAAGATTAGTCACGTTACGTCTCGAGTGCAATATTTGGGTCTCGTTCGATAGAAATTAAAATCGAATTAAAATTGAAAAATTGACCGTTATTGTTGACTTTTATTAGATGAGTGAGACTCAATAACGACTATATTTTCAATTTTAATTTCTACCGAGCCTTTGATATGATTATTAAATAGTATCTGATTTTATAATAAATAGAATTTTAAATTCTCTTCCCTCTTAATTGATATTCTATCATCTTCACCAGATCCTTAAAAGATAAAATTGTACAACGTAATGAATACTTTCTTACTTTTTCCCTTTTTAATATCATTGAGTAATTATGATCTATACCGAACATTTTAATAGTGTTTATAAAGAGAAAAATTAAATGCAAAACGCGGTGTTTACACGTCAAATTATCTTATTGAGAGTACGTGATTAAAATTGAATTTTTTTTTTTTTAAAAAGCAATTTTGATAAAATGAGGGCAAAATTGATTGAAACATTAGAATAATTTTGGTGCCAAATAAAAGTAGCTATGCGAAAAATCAAGGTGAAAGCGGATGTTATATATATAAGAATAATTCATATTTGTTGATAATATGGCACGTTAAATAAGATCATATTAGAAAATTTAGAATTCAACTATATTCTCAAAAAAGAAAGTGAAGTATATATGATAATATGAAAAAAGAAAGTAAGCTTATTTTTATGGGACTGATGAAGTATATATTTTTCATATATCTCAAATTATAGATCACTTTCTTTTTTGAGAATATAGTTGATTTCTAAATTTTCTAATATGATCATATTTAATGTGTTTTATTATCAACAAATATAAATTACTCATATATTAAATCATAATATCTACTTTCCCCTATTTTTCACCTCCTTTTTTTTTTTTTGCATAGCCACTTCTATTAGGCACCAAGATTATTCTAATGTTTCAATCAATTTTGTCCTCATTCTCTGAAAATTACATTTTGAATATGATTCATATATCTTCATTTAAGATGGTCAAACATTTAAAGAAACGTAATGAATTCATAAACTGATGATAAATACCGATGTAGTTGAATAATATTACTCTTATTTCTTTACCAGCAAAAAGTTATTCATTTAATTAATTGAAAAATTGGACATTATTGCCTTAGAAAATTTGAAAAAGGGAAAATTCAATGAAGTGGGGACAGCAATTATTGTGTTACGCGTTACCGTGCGGTTGGTGTTAACGTTAAGGCCGAGGACATGGGCACACGTTCTTACAATTTTCCAAACATACCACATCAAATCTTTGGACGGTCCACCCCGCGTCTCCGTGCAGACTTACGACTAAATTTAAATTATACATAATATTACATACACATACATACATACACATGCATACATGGATTTCACTGATGCATACATTAAATTGATTCACATTAAATTTACATATATAATGACATGATTCACATTATATTGATGTGATATACAATTACATACATTAATGCATATTATTTGATGATAAATATTAATTGCTCAACTTCTGAACGACTCAAGCGAAAAGCAATGGTAAAAAATAAAAAAATCATCCATTCAAATCAAAGATTACTATTTTGCTCGCCCCCTTTAATTCGGATGTGAATTATGTTTTGTAAACATTAAAGTGTATCATAAACAATGTACTGTATTATTTAAGTTCCTGTTTGACAACCATTAATAAATATACAGTCACAATGCATTCATACGAGACATCGTAGATCTACATGCATTAATTTGATAAATATAGTCACTATTTTTTTTATTTTTTTTTATCAATCAACAGATTTTTGGATGTAAATTTTGGGATGTTAGTCAGTTAGTGTGAAAGATTAGAAAGCTTAGGATCTAAAACATATTTTTTTGAAGATTTGTGACCTTCTGCAAATTTCCTTATATAAATATCCAGCCATCCTTTGAAAATGATTCCTAATTCCAGCAACATTCTCCGTATACAGCCTACCTCATCGCCACCCCAAACCTTCACACCCACCTCTTTCATCTTTCTTATAAGATACATACAGCAAATTACAAATAGACGCGCACACACAGTTGATGAATTCTGGTATATAGAACATTGATAATATACCAGGAATTTTTATCTTCAGTTGTGTAGAAAAGACAAGAATAAAATGAAGAATAAAAGCTATGGAAAAGTTTCTGCAAAATGGATTCCCATTTTTTCCATCTTTTTCTTCTTGCTTGGGATGATTTTCACCAGCAAGTATGGCCGAGGAATCTTCTGACTTTTGATTAATTTTGATTTTTTTTAATTTACTGCGAAATTTAACATTTATAACCTTATTACTGATCTGGGTTTTACAGGTTCTGGGCTCCATTAGAAACCAACAGTCAGTTCATATCTCAGCATAGACATGAACAAGAGTTGCAGATCGTCTCCGAGGATTGCGCGACAAACAAAAAGGTTTGTCTTTATAAGTAAAAAATGAAAATTTTGAAGTTCAAGATTGGATATTTTTGAGTTCTCTTTTGGTTCTGGGCGTTGAATTATATTTTCAATTTTATGTTAATTTTTTATTTTGTACTTTTTTTTTTTTTTGTTCTTAGACAAAATTGAATTTTGTTTTGTTTTCAGGTCTTCAATTTTGTTTTTGGGGGTTGGGGTTGGGGGAGGCGGTGCATTGATGAAGAAGTCTATTATTATTATTTTTTTCTAAAACATAATTTTGGACGATTTCTATATAATTGGACCGACTAGTATGATGTTGTATAACAAGTTGGATGATTCAGTCTTTTGTTGTTTGTACTAGAAAGCTGGAGAAAAAGATAAGGATGTAATGAATGAGGTGTATAAAACCCACACATCAATTCAGTGAGTTTTGAATTCCCTAACTTCATTTTTTATATAAATTATGTGTAAATTTGTTGTGAGTGTAAATACAAGACAATATTATCGGGACTGTGTTCAGATCATTGGACAAGTCAATTTCGATGCTTCAAATGGAGTTGGCAGCCAGTAGAAGTGTTCAGGAGAAGGGGATGACCAAGGGGTCATCTGTAACATCTAAAGAGGGGCCTCCAAGGAAGAAGGCATTTATGGTAATTGGAATTAATACGGCTTTCAGTAGTAGGAAGAGACGGGATTCGGTTAGAGAGACTTGGATGCCTCAAGGTGATAACACGTTCTTTGTTTTGGTGTAGGTCTCCAATGTAGTAGATTCTTATTCTTATATATGAAATATAACGATCTATTTGTGTGATTTGATCAGGGGAACAGCTTCTCAGATTGGAGAAGGAGAAGGGGATCATCGTCCGCTTCATGATTGGACATAGGTAGGCTACTTTTTCCTGTACATTTTCAGAGCGTATTTTGTTTGACTAGTTTCCTTGTAGATGTATACTTGGTCTACATTTGGTGGTATATTTGAGTTATATGGCTCCGAATATCCTCGAGTTCTCAAGGAAGTTTTAATTGCATTTTACCTGTCGTGATAAAGTCTAAATTTTGTGCATTCAGATGCAGCATTAATAAATATCATAAATTAACCAACACCAATAGTTGCCTCCGTCTATTAGCTTCTAGTAGGAACTGGGGAATGCGAAGAAATGGAGCTAGAGTTCCTCTGCAGAGTTGTAGATGAAATGCAAATGATTCATAGCTCAACAAATTGAAGAAGTTTGTGAGTAGGGGGGCATTTGATGCATTTTATGGGCTGAAGTTTGGGTTTGACTTAACTCAACTGCATTGAAAATTTTGAACTTTTGACAGTAGCATAGAATGCAAGCCACTAAGGGCTATTTTGATTGTGTTAATAGGGGAATACACCAATATTACCTGTATTTCTAAGAGGAAATTGTCTGGGATGTACCCCGTTTAGACATAAAATGTAACAAGCCCCTGTAATATTTGTTTTGATCAGCTCCCGTCCCCTTCCTCTCCCCTGCTCCCTTCCGACTACTCCATTTCCCTACCCCTCTTTTTCTCATTTTATTTTTGTTCTTTTCAACTCGGTGTGTGCTTTACTTGGGTGCTCCTGAACAGCTGCTTGACTTGGGAGTCGAGTAAGACAAAACATGGGGTGGGACGGTCGAGGGAAGAAAGGAGGGGGAAGGGGAGGCTGGGAAATTGGGAAAGGTGGGGGCAGCATTGGTGGCATGGGTTGGGTTTATGGTTTGGTGAAGGTGATGATAAATTGGAAAAGGAGACCTTTTCCTTTTCAAAATAAGGTTATATCAGTTTTTTGATGTCTAAAATACACGTTATATAAGAAAAATTCACATTTCAAGACACCCACTTCTCTTTTTGAGGATCTGTTGTATGCTTTTACCATTGATGGCAGTATATATGGCTTTTTGATATATAGAAGTTCTTCCTTAACCCTTTTGATTAATTTTCAAAGAATAAGGACCTTAAATCATTCCCATCTCTTGAAGGATTACAAACAATGATAATACAATTGCTGCCTACTACTTCTCGTAGTCGATATTAGGGCTGGTGTGAGTCGGTTCTGGGCCCAACTGGACGCCGAAATCGTCCAAGTCAATTTGGGGAAGTGAGGTCCAAACCGACCCAATATTGCTGCAGAAACCAAACCAACCAACCCAAACTAATTCGATTTGGATAAGTTCGATTTGTATTATAGGTTTGGTCTTGGGTCCAAATTAATTAAGAAAATAAATATCGAATTTGTGCAAAACTCAATATTTGATGCTGGATAACAAACGCATTTTGTTGGTTCGGTGGATTGATTTGGGTTGGATGTTTAACCCACATGTCGACCCGACTCAATTCGGTTTGGGTTACGCAATAACCGACCTAAATTGCTAAGTTTGTGAAAACTGATCAGAATCGGGTCAGTTGTTGGTTAGGCCGGTTTTTTTCCAAGCCTTAGTCGATATGCAAAAATTCTTCTTTTACATGTCTTATATAACATAATATGTGTTAGAATTGAGGGACGTTTGCTGGTGCGTTATGTGAAACTGACCAGTAAATGAATTTGTTGGTTAAAACAGCGCAACATCCAACAGCATATTGGATCGAGCTCTTGATTCTGAAGAAGCTCAACACAAGGACTTCCTCCGCCTGGTAAAAAAATGCAACTGACTTCATTTTTATAACTATTTTGGGAAATACAGGCGAAGCCACATATTTTTCGCTAACCGTGTTATACATAGGATCATGTTGAAGGATATCATGAACTGTCTGCAAAAACAAAAATTTTCTTTGCCACTGCTGTTGAAAAATGGGATGCTGATTTCTATATTAAAGTTGATGATGATGTCCATGTCAATTTGGGTACACGCTGCATCTCTCTCTCTCTCTCTCTATTACTCCTTTTGTAAATTTCAAAAATTTAGAGCATGACTGGCTAAGTTTAAGTTAATATGCTTTCAATCTATTCCCTTTTTGGACTTATAAAAGATTAGTTATTTTGAACTTATTTACTTGAGTAAACTTTTTAAGCTAGATAAACACGCTCTTGATCCTCGTGCTTGAACTTTATCATGGACGTTTCTACTACAGGTACACTTGCTGCAACTCTTGCCCGACATAGATCTAAACCACGAGTTTACATTGGGTGTATGAAATCTGGACCTGTTCTTTCTTCAAAGTAATCCTAGAGCTTTCACAGTGATATTGTGTTCATATTACTTGCAGTAATGTAAAGCTTTTAGATATTTACTTCTTTTTTGTGATGTAGGGATGTAAAATACCATGAACCAGAATTTTGGAAATTCGGAGAAGAAGGAAACAAATACTTCCGTCATGCAACTGGGCAGATATATGCCATTTCAAAAGATTTGGCTACATACATCTCGATCAACCAGTGAGGATCATTTGTTTTTTTGGTTAAGCTGGATTTCATCCTCCACACACAATTTTAGCAAAATTTTAGTCACTCAACTTCATTTTGTTTGTTCTTAGAAACTTAATCCTTGTCACAATTTGGCCACTCAGTTCACGTCTGTTTGCTTGACTAGCAAAAGGTGTCATGGCAATCTAGTTAGTTTGATAACTAGGATGCCAACTAGACTGCCACATAAGCTTTTCCATTAGTTAAACTCCATGGATGAAATGACCAAATTGTAACAACACTGAAGTTGAGTGACCAACTTGAAACAAAATTTAAGTTCAAAAACAATTTAAAACAAAGTAAAGTTGAGTGAACATCATCCAGATTTGCAAAAAAACCAGTGACAACTAGTGTTCTTTACCCCTATCTATAAATGCCAGTATGGATATTCTTGTATTATGAGAACAAGAATTTGCATGTGATGGTTCTTCAATAATTATGGGGTATCTTAATTTTGATATAGGCCCATATTGCACAAGTATGCCAATGAAGATGTGACGCTTGGTGCATGGTTCATCGGTCTTGAAGTCGAGCACATAGATGAACGCAATATGTGCTGTGGAACTCCTCCAGGTATGGTTCTCCAATTAGGTAGTTGTGCAAATTCTTTAACTCAAAACTTGGATATTGAGGGGCCGTTTGGTACCAATTAAAATTGAAAATATAGTCGTTATTGGGTCTCACTCGTCTAATAAAAGTCAGCAATAACGGCTAGTTTTTCAATTTTAATTCGATTTTAATCTCTACCAAACGGGCTCTGAATATGAAGTGAAATTCATGTATTTGAATACAACATAGATTCAATTCAGAACCTTGACGACCATGTACTTGGAGCTTCTCTCTTATACATATTGTTGGTGGATCTTTATGCTCATTGAGTGTCTTGTCTTTTATGTTTCCTTCTTTTTCGAGGTCTTGTACTTTTTGCCCCCTTGAAGACTATATGTTTGGCTAAGCTTAAAAGTTACTCTTTAAGTAACTCATTTTTCCGAACACGTCTGAACTTATTTAGATATTAATTATTATTATTATTATTTTGGGGTGGGGGATGGATTTAGTTGAAAAACTTGCGTTTTTAAAAGCAAATCGTTACACCATGTACCTTGGAGCTTCTCTCTTATATATATTGTTGGCATATCTATATGCTCATCGAGTGTCTTGTCTTTTATGTTTCCTTCTTTTTTGAGGTCTTATACTTTTTGGCCCCCTTTTTTTTTGGAATTACGCAGATTGTGAATGGAAGTCAGAAGCAGGCAATGTATGCATTGCTTCCTTTGACTGGAGTTGCAGCGGAATTTGCAAGTCAGTAGAGAAGATTAAATTTGTACACGAAAGGTGTGGTGAAGGAGATGAGGCTCTTTGGAATGCTTTACTATAAACATATATATTCGGACAAGAAAACCCCGAAACTCCACATTTTCAGCTGCTGGGTTAGTCGAGGCAGTCCCTAGTTGAGTGAGTAGTCAATACAAATAGTTTCATGTGGCTTTGAGATATACGATCAAACTAAATTGTTATCTGAGTTAGGGCACAGATGGTAATTTATTTTGATTTTACGGATTCTTGGACAGAAGATTGTAGAGCCATGACATGTTATGCGCACATTCTTTTACATTAGAATAGAGGGGATGTTATTTTTTTGGAGAAAAATTCTATTTGTACATAATATTTTACCTACCTTTCAAAATTTGATAAGACTTGTTTACCTTAAGGATTAATCTGTGTACATAGATATACACATAGGGGTTCACATAATGTGAGTGGGGTGAGGTCCACGATACTGCAGCATAAGTTCCACTTCACTTACATTATGTCAACTCATACGTGTACATCCATGTACACATAGTATGACTCTTACCTTAATAGTATCAAATGTGTCATTTGCCTCGAAAGGACTATAGAGCATGAACTTTTGAAGGAATGCGTACGCCTGAGGTTAGTCAAGATGAGTTTTCATGCTTTTGTCTAAAGAAGAGTAGTCTAAGCCCCGTTTGACTTCCTTTAAAACAAAATAATTTATTTTTCACTCATTTTTAACTATGCATTCATACAATAAAATATTTTGCACGTAAATTCAATTTTTTTAACCACGTGTTTTTTCAAAATAAAAAATAAAAAAATCAATATTCAAAACGTAATTTTTATACAATAATGACCTTCAAACCCATTTGTCACAACATTATTGCAATGCTCTTAGCACTTATTTTCTTGTTACGGGATCTCGCTCGATTTATAAAGTTGTTTCATGTTAGTTATTTAATTTCGACTTATGTTTTTGTTTCGGTTTGGCCATTCTGTATTTATGCGCGATTAAAAACTATCGTAGCGTCTCAAAATAAGGTGGAATTTGCTAGTCATAGCTGTGAATTATAGTATTTTTTTTTTTTTTTTTTAAGGGCCCTCCACCGACCCTGCCCTGACCATCGTGGAGGAGGTAAATCGCAGGATGTGCCTCCCAGGAGCTAGGGTGGAGAGTTTATGGATAGGCCTAAGTTATTAACCCTATGGTAACTCCCGCTTGCAACAAAGTCAATTCCACCTATGTGGGAATCGAACTTTGCACACTACTGCGCTGAGCCCTAACTGCCCTCCCCTTTGCCACTAGGAGATTTGCCCTGGGGGCAATTATAGTATATTTTTCATTGCTTGCGTAGTGGTGGAAATGAAAAATAATCACAAATGGAATTGGTTTTAAGAAATTCAAACAATCCGTGAGATATGGACAAGTCATTACCTTTAATCACGGAGACTTGCATAATGGTCAAATTGAAACAAAAAAATTGAAGTTAGTTACTACTTAATATAAAAATAAAATTCAAAGGCTAACATGGAATAATTATATAAAGTTCAATTAATAGTATGTTTGGCAAAGTTGGTTTAAGCATATAAATTAATACACATAATTTTACCCCTACATTCCGTTTGACATAACTTTGTCAACTTTTTATTCACGTATTTCGTAAGATCATAGATTATAATTTTAAAAAAAAAAAAATTCTTTACCAAAAATGCACTGAGGTATATTTGGCTTATGTTTATAAACACACAAACCATTTTTTATCAACACATTTGGAAAAATCAATAGGTATTATTTATTAACAAAATAGTTTATAAATATTTCACAAGCATGCTTTAAATGTCAAGGGGATAAATCTCGTTGTGCAAAATGAGTTACCTAATGTTTGATATAATCGCCAAGTAGCGCCCCCTATTGGGGGGGCGTTTGTGCCCGTCGACGCCCCCTCAATAGGGGGCCACCACTTGACGATTATGTCAAACATTAGGTAACTCATTTTGTAAGTGTAGCAATACCCCTATCATTATATTGAGAGCAAAAAATGCGATTTTAAATTGAAGAATCAAGGAATTCATCGTTTGGGTTGAAGATTAAAGCGAAGAATTAGAGCTTTCAACTTCATCATATTCCTTGTCTCGGGTGATGTCTTTTCTTATTCTTTTATGTAATTTTCATGTGACTATGCTAGGCTAAACAACTTATGTATTGGATGGATGACAAAACTTATTGATTTGTGATTTTAATACAAGACTTTTTTTTAGTTGATTCTCATGTTTGTGATTTAACATGCATTAAGATTGTTTGTTTGAATGTTTGTGCACCACTTAGACAATTAAATTGCTTATTTGTAGTGTTGGAAAACACAAAATATGTAGAACGTTGCATGTTGAACACACAGATAATAAATATTAGAAATAATATTTATGGTGTGCGCGGTCACATATGATAATCCGACAATTGAATGTGTGCTTTGCATATGAATTTAGACAAGGAATATGATCGGGTCGTGTTAAGCATATGTTTGATATATCTTGAAAAAGAGTATTATATATAAATTGATTATCGATCGTGACAATACGTTAACCACACTAATTAACATAAGTCAAGAATTAGAATTAGTCATCAATTTGTGGAGTCGGAAATCCAATACCTTTGTTTATATTTGACAAAAAACTCATCTTTACAGCTTTTGTAGTTAATTAGAACAATCATAACAATCAAATCAGTTTTATGTTACAATAGATTGGACTTGATAAGTACTAGTTTACTAAAATTGAACGTTATTCCTCATGGGACGATATTCGTAGCTCACAACATATTATTTGCCAACGATCCTGTATGCTTGGGGGATTTTCTCGAACAACGAAAAATAACAAAGAATGAGAATTGGCTTTTGTTTCACACGATAGCGTTGGAAGAGAACAAGATGTAGGAAAATTATGTGAGAACAATTTTGATGTAGAAGCAGTTTTTTCATCTTTACACAAGAATTATGTAACAGATACACATAGAAACAGTTTAAACAATATTTACACGTAAATTGCACGAGTTAATGAAAAGGAGGAAAACGGGCTCACATATTTTGAAACAGCTTCTTCGGTTCGGGCCTCTCCAGTACTCTGTAGGCCTATGACTACACACTTGTTCTCCAGCAATGCTTGCTTAGCAAGTCTAACTACTGCAGGCACCTTAGCCGACACACACATGTGCCTAAAGAAACGCTATAATAGCATATAGAAAGACAAATACATGTCAGATTGCGAAGTTATGAAAAACATTGAACGCTAAAAAAATCCACCATAGGAACTTAGAAATTACGAACCTGATGATTTGCCCAGTATAATCTCCACAGTAGACTTGTGTTCGGCTTCTCATCTGTGAGAAATGAGATTGCTAATAGCAACTCAACTCTCAACTCGGCCCAAAACTTTGCTGCTTTAATATACATATCCTGATGATAGCCACAATGACTTATTAAGAATTTTACCACATGAAAAACTTAAAAAACCAAACCAGATTATAACAAAACTACAGAAAAAATTTCATAATAATCACAGTATGCACTCACAATATTTGAAGAAAACAAAAGACAGATAGATTAAATAAAAAACAATTATCAACAGAAATTGTTGTTTTCTCGACTTTCTTCATTGTGTTTGCTGCTAGTATAAAGGAAAATGATGCACTTGTTAGAAAAATGCTTGACAAGATGATGATAATAAGATAAAGTCTTCAGAAAATAGAATGCAAATATATTTTTTGAGAAGAGATAAAACATTCTATAACTGATCCTCAATCTAACAAAGAGCAAAAAAAAGAATGTAGATCAGTCCTAAAATAAACAACTGTGTGGCATTGAGCAATCACATATTTCACATATTCCAATTGACATCACCACACGTCAAGATTTTCAACTGTTCAGTTTCTCCTATTATATGGCTCTTAATCTTTACTAGAGGCAGGAGCTAGTTCAGGTAGAACGCATACTATACGTATCGAGCAATTGTTTGCACAATTTTCTCCAAACATGAGGAGTTAAAGCTATAGGAAACTTCTGCATTCCAAGGGTCTACATTAGTTCAAGGAAATGCACCAGTTCAGAATACATCAAGGGTCATAGTTGAACAAAAAGGGTCAGTAGTCAGCATTTACTGAATAATCAAAAGTCCATTAGACCAGAATCCGCAGTCATGTGATATCAAGAAAAATACTAAGCCCCTGTTTTACGGCCATTATAAAGAGAACTTGGGGAAAAATAATGTTTTGAATATTGATTTTTTTGGATAATATATGATTAAAAAGTAGAAAAAGTCTTGGATTTAAGTACAAAATATTTTATTGTGTGAATGTGTGGTTGAAAATGAGCATAAGAAATAAAGAGAATCAAACAGGGGTTAAGTTTCACATAATATGCACTCCAAAGCCTGATATTGCAGTCAATCAATGATGTCCAGAGTAGCGCATGGGTAGAGATATACTATATTTGATACAAGAAAACATAGAGAATTTTTCAAGTCCAGAGTAGCACCGGTAGAGAGATACTAGATTTGATACAAGAAAACATATAAAATTTTGAGTCAAGAGTAGCTCCATGGGAGAAGTGATACTAGCTTTGATACAAGAAACATATAGGATTTAATGACTGCAAGAAACGTTCAACAATTAAATCATTTGTTTAGGTAGTGCAACCAAAAAACCGCACTATACCGTCATTTTAGCCTCCAACTGTAATTCCACAACTTCAAATTCCGCACCTTTATAGCTAAGCGTACGACAAAGGTACATGCCCCTAAAAATCAAGAGTGTAATTTCAATTTATAACATTGTAATTCACACAAATGGTCCCCCAAAATTTGCTAAGTCAGAACCTTGCCTTGCTTTCATATCCATGGCAACAAGTTCCAGGGCTCCAACACCCCCTTTCGCCATGGCTCCTACAAAAAAAAAAAAAAAGACAGAAGATGCTCTTTGAAAATCTTGCACTGGTAGGATTAAACAGATTAGAAAAGCTAAAACAATTAAAAATTCTTGTTGACTGATATGGAAGGAAAATCTACCTTAACATACATCCATAAGTGAGAATTTACATATTAAACATGGGTCGAAAATAATATATGCCCAACGACCTAAAAAGTTGTTCCCTGTCCTATGCCTTAACGGTCCATGCCAAAAACTGATTTGGCACGTGGGCATAACAAATGTATATATAGTTCGATGTGGATAACATGGACGTTCACATTGGTGAAAATATATCAATCACGTTGACTTGACGACCAGTGCATGACTCAGATTATAGTTGTGCATCTAATCATTATGTATCTTCTGGTGCTGGATCCTCGTATGCATAAATGAAAAAGAATGACTCGTGACCTCTTATATAATGAACCCCATAATTCAGTATAGCACTCGTCAAATACATTTTTAAAATCACTCCTTACGAGGCTACAAAGATATTAAGATAGTACCTTTTTCAGCCACACCAATGGGCATGTTCCTTTCAAAATATTTTACAAGCCAGACTGTCTTTTTCAAGTATACAGTTACAGAGGTCAGAGTCCTCTTCCAAATATAATTTAAAATAAAAAGGACAGACAGACAGACAGACATGTTATACTTAACGGCAAGAACTTGAACTTCACGAAACAGAAGCATAGAACAAAAGTTTGGGACAACAAATTAGTAAGCAGGACACAAGCATTTGTTGTGTAACTGAAGCCAGCTATATTCAGCTTTAGATGATTCAATCATTGACTCTTCCACGTAAGATCAATCACGTGTTTCAACTAATAAATTCTGACAAATAACAACAAATTGCATTCACAATTTAAACAAGACAGCAAGCAGATTGCAGTTGCGCAAATAAGTATCACACCTAGAAATTCTTTGAAGTTAGTAAAATATGTTCCAGCTCCCCAAAGACCAAGCCGAACCATATAACCCATATTACGTGGTTCAGAAGCACCCGTTGCTGAGCAATAAATGACACGAGCTTGAGGAAGTCGGCCCTATAGTTTAGGAATTCAAAGAAAAAATATATCGATCACTCAGAAAGAACATTAGAATAATTGCTGAACTTGTAGTAAGCACGATGATGAGGAAAAGAAATGGTTTTGCATTACAGTTGTAAAGTTATCCATGAGTAGTAACAACCACAACTAGTACCAAAGAGTTATTTTAAATAACGAGAATACACGAGCAGTAAAGGGATTCCCAGAGCAGCAATCCGTCACAGCCATGCAAAGTACAATGGATGAATCCACATTGCAAAAAGAGTTCAATTCAAAGAAAAGGAAAATTAACCCCAAAAAAAAAAAGGCATACAAGGCACAACAGCACAGAAAAAACTTCCATTTTTTAAGTCACTATTGAAAAATTCAGTTATCCTATGTCTTCTGCAGCATGTATCACCAGCAAAAACTGGTTATATTCACTTTCTTACCATGGTTAGAGCATTCACTAGACAATCCAAGTGGACCCTTGACATCTTCATTATCTAATCACCTTTTGATGGAGATCCTATTAGACATATTATACCCCTATTTGGTTCAACTAAAAAGTTAGATTAAAATCTAAGTAAAAGTCAATAATTAATTTTAACTACACATTTCATGGAACTCGTTACTTCTCAACCACACGTCTCATCATCTTTGTTCAAATACTAATAAAAATCTAATTTTTATCTAAACCATATGAAGACCTTCCAAGTTCAGAGTCTTATTTCAGGAGAAGTAATTATGGTTTTATTTTATTGTTTTCTAATATTTATATTATTTATTTAGTTGCTTTCCTACTTTATAAAGATGACTTGAAAAGAGGGCCTATGCGTTGTACTAATTGGACTTAATTATTGAATAAATTAACATTTTTTCCCTCTAATAATTCTTTCTCTTCCCTTTCTATTTCCTCGTCTTCTCTTTTTCCCTCTCTTCCCCTTTCTCTCCCCTTCTTCTACAAGTCTTGTTCTTTTGTTCAATTGTGCTCTACATCACCTTTCCTTAGTCATATTTGCTTTACATCCACATATCAAGTCCAATGTTACATCTTCAAAGAACTCCCCTCTTTTACTCATTCCAACCCTATCTTTCCAGGATTACTACTCTGATGGACTAAATTTGAGTGGCCAAGACTTGTGTCATTACATCTTGCCATCCTTCTTTCTTTTATTTGATTTTATTAAGACATTATAGTAACAAATTAATATAGGAAGTTCTCTCCAATTTTAGAAATGTTACAAGTATATTTTTTCCAACTTAATGCACTCTTTCATTCTCTTATTGACAAATTTGACATAAATGCCCTTTGGAACAAATATAGGATTCAAGGGAAGCAAGCAAATTATACACAGATAGACAATTATTATCAAAATCTACATTCACTAAAGGCAGCACAATAGAGGCTGATGGAGTCACAGTGAAAGTGGAGTGGGCCTCTCCAAGAAAAAGTAGGAGCAGGAGAAGAGAAAGAGAGAAGATCCAGATGTGAAGTTACGAAGTTAATGAACTGATTAAAGTGGAAGGAAATTCAAAACCTGAAAAGCTAAGCCCCTGTTTGGTCCCAAATCTTTAAAACTCGTTTTCACCCACATATTTTACAGGAAGCACAAGTTTTATCAACTTTTCGACCACCCACTTCATTAACTTCTATCAAAATGTACTAAATATCTAATTTTTAGCCAAACCAAATGGGGGCTAAAAGACATTTTAGCTGAAACACTGTTATGATAAATAAGTGCAAAGGAGAGAGCAAACCTGAATCTCAACAACAGCTTCGCCTGTCCTTGTTGGTTTCCCTCCAGCTTCTGGGACCAAATTTTTGGCTTTGTGACACTAAAGAAGCAATTAAGTATGATCTTTAGGTATTCTTGCATGAACCATGTGCCAATTACCCGTCATCATGTTAAGAATATTTTATGCAACTCATATTGATATTATTTATACCAAAAAATCCAATACCTCATCAAATATGATGAGACCATCATATTCTGGTCCACACCACTGAACAAGCTGCCGCAAACGAGAACGACCTTTATCCGAAGATGCTATGAGGCTGCTATATGTGACAAAAACAACTCCCTCGCTAACACCAACAGACTTGGAATCAAGCTTGGAATAAGGAAGCTTGTTCAAAGCATGCACTAGAAGGGCAAATTTGTAAGAAAACCATATTCATTCAGAAATACCAAAAGTCACAACTACTTGAGCTCAGAAATAAACTATTTTGCTAACTGATTAAGGGTGTGTTTAAGCCACATTATTTTATAAGAATGTATTCTGGAATAGTAGATTGATGGAAAATGTGTGTTTGAAAAAGAAGGAAAAGTTATTGATGTGATGGAAAATATTATTTTATTGAAAAATGTGTGGTTGAAAATTAGTAGAAGAACGAAAATGAAAATTTTAATTTTAATTTGGCTCAAACGAGGGCTAAGCTATGACTAACTGAACATAAAACAGATTCTTATACATAAAAAGTAATAAATGCAATAACATGTAATAGATTTGAAAAAATATATCATGCGACGTTTTGTCAAATTTGGCAAAAAACATGGAGCCTGTCTCTTTCCCCATAGTCCCTTTATGCCTTCAAATGGCGGAACTTGTTGATCAGTTGCATCACCTTTAATACGAACACATTGTGATTCACAGAAGTTTTGTGCCCACCAATAACAAAATAGGTGGAAAGATAAAACTTACCTTCTGTTGCTATCAGTTAGTGCGGATATTGTTTCCAAAAGACAGAAAACGTAATACAGCATAAATCGATTGTGGAAACAAACAAGAGAATCTAACAAAGGCTATGTGTAAGCCCTGATGCGGACATCACCAACATCGAAATTTATTTTATTATTATTACTCTTATTGGGCTCATTTACATTTTCTATTATTGGGCTTGTAGTAGTATTTTAGCCCTAACCTGTTAGATTTTTTTCTATTTATTGGACTTTTTATTGTAATTTAGACAATTGACGAATATGATGAATTAAAGATTGGCTTGCAGCCATTTTCTTCCCCCTCTTTATTGTATTTTTTTATTGTAATTTAGACAATTGACGAATATGATGAATTAAAGATTGGCTTGCAGCCATTTTCTTCCCCCTCTTCTTCCTCGTCCCATCTTCTTCGGGGTTCTTCTGCTTTCTTCTCCTTATTTCTCTTCTATTGTCTTTTAGTTTGATAATTAATTCTCTATTTGTCCGGCATCAAATTTGGTATCAGAGCCGAAAAATCATATATCCATTCACTCAACATGGTAATAATCTTTCAATTACCAGTCGACCGCCGCCGCTAATCACAATCACCGCATCCTCACCACCACATTCCACTTCTCAGCAGATTCATACTCCCATTAAACCAATACAGCCTAAATACAACAAGCCTGAACAATTCCTCCATTGAAATCGAATCCGAGACACCGAAATTTATTTTATTATTATTACTGTTATTGGATTTTATCATTTACATTTTCTGTTATTGGGCTTGTAGTAGTGGGTTAACCCAAACCTGTTAGATTTTTACTATTTATTGGATTTTTCTTTGTAATTTAGACAGTCGATGAATATGATGAATTAAAAATTGGCTTGCAGCCGTTTTCTTCCCCCTCTTCTTCCTCGTCCCCTCTTCTTCTCTTCTTCAGACTTCTTCTGCTTTCTTCTCCTTCTTTCTCTTCTATTGTCTTTTAGTTTGATAATTAATTCTCTATTTGTCCGGCATCAAGCCCCATATTGTTTCTACGCATATTGTAATTCTCATGTTTATATCATCCAGTATCAGAGCCAAATGGAAGTCAATGAAGGAACAATCGTTCCATGGTAGTACATAGGGAAAAAAATTTCTCAATATGCAAAAACAGCATATACCTTCTATACACCTTGCACCAACATCAACCAAGTCTCTTCTAGCATCAAACTTTAGGTCTGAACCAACAGAAATCCACCTGTATAAGATCATTACAGAAAGAAAAAGTAAAGGATACAAATTTAAAAAACGAGTTAAATCGGATAGTGACAAGCAATTAAAGCAATCACCAAGCATCAAACGTAATTATAATATGAAACTTCGGTGAATGTAATTGCACAATGTAAGTGCAGCTTGCAGAACACTTACAAAGCTTTTCTTTTCCCATGGTGCCAGTTCTCCCATATTAACCCTGCAATTGTCCGTCCTTTGCCCACACCAGCACCATCTCCAACAAAAAATCCTGCTCTGGTACCATCTCGGAGGTGTTGAAGATGTCTCTGTCAATTGAAGATGATTATACAACAGAAGATATTGGGCATGTGCAGAAATGATTGAGTCAAGTTTGTTAAAGCAACCTGACAAGCGTAAACCACCGTTTCAATCTGCAAGCATGATAATGCCTTCGAATTTTCCAGGTCATCCTTAATCCTGAGATCATAAGTAGGATCAGGAGGCTGCACTGCAGATAGGGAGGATGTCTCCACAATGTGATCTGGATGGAGAGGACCAATGGACAATTTTGAAGGCCGCTGCACAAAAAAAAAAATGCATGGATGAGAAAAGCAAATTAGAGTTTGCAAATTCAAAGAGTCCAAGTATGAGGATAACAGTACACACATAATCCATAAATGTCTCTGTCGCAAAGCCACCTTCATCTTCTTCCCTCTCCACCTCAATAGCTACCTGAAAGATTTTTATTTAAGATGGAAAATGAGATTGGTGGACAGTAATTCCAAAAAATATTTTCATGAAGAGATAAAGAGATTAACATCTCTAAAGCACAGGTAAAATAAATGAAACAGAAAAATATATTTTGGATGAGATTCCACAAACAAATCAGATCTGCATGTGACAAAATGTTTCAAGGGACCCAACATCACTTTCTAGAACTTCTATGCAGGACATTTCGCAGCCTTGAAAGATCAATAAATTCTAGAGTTTCTTCTACACAGATTATCAACAATAAGATGCATTGGGCTCATTTCAAACAATTTCAGCATCAATTTCCCTTAGCTCTCCAAGAATAGAACATTGCGTTAACTTTTATAGGCATGATTCACATAATCCATAATACGGCAAACAATGAACATTTTATTCAGCTAGAGAGACGTCCTTGTTAGTAAATATCCTACGTACTAAAAGACATGCAACAAGAGAATGTGTTGGTAGCATTTTTAAGCCTTTCCAGATAGTAATATTATATGCCCATGTAATCATTTATATTATGTCTGAGCTCTCAAGTCTCAACTCCAATCTAAGTATAGAATTCAAAATGGTTAAAATAGACAATTAGAAAAGAAACAAAGACAACCCAAACGAAGAAAGAGCGTTTCTAATTAGAAAAAAAAGGTAAAAAAAACGTGAGAGGGAAAAATGGAAAAAGATTATTCTTTGTGCGTTTTCTTTTTATATTTCTTGGGTGTGTGTGAGAGAGAGGAGAGAGGAGGGGATTTCTTCACATAGAAGGTTCGTGCAAGGCATGATAGAAGAGAGAGACATCAGTCTGGACAAATTCGCTGTGGATTTTTTAATAAAATTTTAGACATTAATATTTTCGCTAAATCATCGGCACATGGCATTAAAAAACCAAATCCATTCATTTGACATTTCTACAAAAAGAAGAGGTTTGTGATCCTCCTCTAAAGACAACCTTCTAATAAAACACATTCTTTTCTCTTTGCCACGTGGAAGGGAATGAGATGACAATATTTTAACAAATATATTCCATATTTTCGCTTCATTTCGAATCTTCATATGTCTCCACTCCACACACACGCAAACAAAGAAAAAAAACTATTAACGGTGCAATTTTATTTGCAAGATCCATATAAGAGACATGCTTCCAGGTCTGACGAATTTACTCTACGCCAAAGCTCAACATGCACATTCTTAGCAGAATATCCAACAACAACAGCAAAAAGTTAAGCTACTAACATTCCAAAAGTCACTTTAAAACATGTTCCATTGTTTATTGCAATAACGGTGAAAAGGAGAAAAACCTCGTTGACCTCATCTGGAGGCACGGGCCCTGGGGTTGAAGGCATAACTTGCCGAATCTTTGAAAGATCAACGGCTAGGTCATTGTGGCACTGACGGCAAGTGAAGCGTGACAGACCACGAGGTACGTTGAGTATGGACTTACAGTGAACGCAAGGCAGCTGAATCTTCGTCGGATCAATGCCAAGCGCAGGGACGTTGGGCTGTTTTCGTTTGGCCTGGACATGTGCCGGGTTGCCCTGTATCAAATCCGGCGGCAGCATCTTTGTCAAATGGCAACTACGGCACAAAAACTCCTTCCACCCGGGTCTCACAGTTAACACAATCTTACACCCCGCGCATCGCAACTGGCATCCCCCGCCGGTAGTTCCGCCTGCGAAGGCAACCTGTGCTGGAGGCGGTAATGTCGGCACTAGCGGAGGGACAATCGGAGACGGCGGTAAAAATGGCTGCCCTGTTTGATGATCACTTTCTATCTTCTGCCCCATAGTTACATCAATCGGCCAAACAAATCGAGGAGTGAAATTTATAGTTCTACAATTCTAGGAATGTAATGGCATTGGCAGTGACTGAAGGAAGAGTGTGATTTCAAATGAGTCTGGAGAGTTCACATAACCTTTTTGTGTGATTTGTTTATTTTATTTTATTTAGGTGGAGAGCGGCAAAAGGGATATCGGTTTTCGCGCGCCCAGTGAACATAAGACGCTTATCTCAAGGTGACGTGATGGATGATGTAGAGTGTAACGTCAAGCCTCTGCTAGACCTCCAATTTTTCAAAAATTCTCAAATTTCATTATAATTTAATTGTTCTATAAAATAATTTCGTAAACTTAGGGTGTGTTTGAGCCACGGTATTTTGGAAAAAATATATTTTAAAATAGTAGATTAATGGAAAATGTGTAATTAAAAAAATAAAAAAGTTATTGATGTGATGAAAAAATGTTATTTTATTGAAGAATGTATAGTTAAAAATGAATAGAAAAATAGAAATGAAAATTTTAATGTATATCAAACAGGGGCTTAAATTTTTTTTTCTATTTTTTAACTATGAGCATGTTTGAGCCCTATTTTCTCGTAAGAATGCATTTTAAAATAATAAATTAATAGAAAATGTGTAGTTAAAAACTAAAGAAACAATTTGGAATTAAGTATAATAATATTTTATTCAATAATATGTGGTTGAAAAAAATGTATTTTGATAAAAAAAAAAAATGAGAATCAAAACAAGTGTTATATATTCTCCAAAACATCACTATTTTAAAATACATTTTTCCCCATAAATTGACGAGGGACAATTTCCATTTAGCCCATGTTTATTCCATTAAAAAAGTGGATTGAATTTAAGTAAGGATTTTTCTAAATGTACACAATT
>CAIGRS010096710.1:0-13491 GCA_903798395.1 Fraxinus floribunda | reverse complement strand
ATAAAAAATTATTTTTTTAGGAAATTTTATTTTTTTTTTTTTTTTTTTTTTTTTTTACTTTTTGGCAATGGAAACAAATTTTATAACCAATTATGGAAAAAAATATCACTTTAACGGACAATTTTCATGTAAAAGAAAGTCAAACGAACACAAAATTTAAAAATTTTTCGGGTGGAAAATTATACCAATCAAACATACTAAATTAACAATTCCCTGCAAAATAATTTCTTGGCAATTACTTTCCCTGGAATTCATTTTCTTTCCACCTTTGCAATCAAACGGGCCCTAATACTAATTTTTAAGAAATCAAATGAAACAATTAAAAGAATCTGTTTTAATGAAATTGTGTTTGACACATGCCTCGGGTTAAAAGTTTTTTAAAGTTTTAATAACTTGTTTTTGCTCAATTTTGCATATTAATGTTCTACAATTATCTTTGAATAGTTTACTGCAATTACTTGTTATGGAATTTAATCTGTTCTAATGTGCAAATACGGTGTATGAGCCTACTATATATACGGTATTTAAACTGCAAATCTGATATCCAATTTACATATACGGTATCCAATGTGTAAATCCAGTATACGATATTGAAACAATTATCTTACACATTATTTATTGATCATGGAAAAAGAACCTTGAAAGTATAATGACTATTCAAAATATTTTAAATTTCATTGATAGCTGAAAAACAATGAACATTGAGAACTTTTGCATTATATTTTGTCACAACGCAAGAGAATAATGCATTTTAGCTTATAAATAGTTGGAACTTGTTTGATTTGTATTAAAAAAATTACTTTAGCGATAGATCTTAATATCAATATCAGTAACTTATTTGATTTTTTATTTTTTTTTTGAAGTTTAACCAACAAATTGACTTTTTTTAAGTCACCAAAAAAAAAAAATTATGCTTACTTAGCATCAAACTTCCTTTTAAAATTCAAATAAAATCATAGAGCAATCAAATATTTTACCGTTCATGGACTATTTCTGTCTTTTCTAAAAATCAAATAAAATCACGTGTGTGATTCACCAGGCTAAAATTCCCACTATACTTCTTATCCCTTTTTCAATAGAGATTCTATTATTTTTATTGTTCTAAAAATATAGTTAATTTCTGGACCCATACAAGTTGTACAAGTACATTCCCCTCAATTCTCAAAAACCAAAATTCATTATCATCCATTTTGTGTTTCAATTTTGAATTTTGAATTCATTTTGAATTGTGTTCTGAGTATCCATTTTAAAATTATTGAAAATATATTCTTTTTGACATTTTGAAAACACCCAAAATGTGTGTGAAGATTTTGGTTTAATTATAATTGAAAACACTTAAAACGACAAATTTGTCGTTTTGAATTTTTTTTTTGTAAATTTTTAACTTGTTTTCAAAAACGCGTTTTCGAAAATAGGAAAGAGAACGCGTTTTCACTGTTTTAAAAAATCAAAAACAGAAAAAGAATTGAAAACGGTAAAAAGAACGTGTCCTAAGAATCCCTCAAACTATCTAAAAGGCACAAAGGAAAAAGGTCCTTTCTAGACAATGTCTATCCAAATTTAGCCAACAAAAAAAATGTATAATTGGTCTTGGAACTGGCTGCTATATTCCTGTACAATTTCTTTACCAATAGGGTGAAACAATGTACACATTCTTCATCGTGTTCTATTGTGTCCTACCTTTTAATTTTCTTTTGTGGAAACTAAAAACCCCTTCTTCCTCTTTTCCTATAACGAGTGATGAGTTAAATTGCTAGAGTTCCTTCACTAACTTGGTTCTCATCTGGGGAATCTGGAGGCTGAGACTTAGGCCTGCTCATCATTCGAGAAAAACCATAACCAAGAGAGCTTCCAGTCATTTCACAGAGCTGCACGAAGAGAATAATCATTTATTACTCTTTAAAACATTACGACATGTTTGGTAAGCAAGACTCGTTACTAGTACTATGAACTGGATTTTAGATTATTTTTTCTTAATATTGTACTCTAATGTGCACCAAAGGCACTTAATATTTTTTGACACATTAAGCCCCTATTTGATGGCTATTACTTTGAGAAAATTGAGTTTTGAAAAGTGATTTTTTAGACAATGTGTGGTTAAAAAGTATATAAAAATTTCGAGTTTACGTACAAAATATTTTATTTTGTAAATGTCTAGTTGAAAATGAATATGAGAATTAAAGAATTTTGAAATAATGGTTATCAAACATAGGCTAAGATACAACTATCCAACTTATCACGCATGCTGTAATACAAGACTTGGATGTGAGGCTCAAAATTTGCTTACCTCTGTAAGCTCTGAGAGATGGCGGGATCTAAACTCATTAATTGTTGCAGCTATCTCCGATGTCGGTAGTTTAGCCTGAAAATGCAAGATATATTACATAATTAGAACCATGGGGGACTAAAAAAAACAGTAAAACAATGTACGGTGAAAATGGTTTGATATTATAAAACCATTTAGTAATACCTCTGTCATAGGTCTCAAGGTGCAAAGAAAATGCCAAGAAGAATATCTAATAATGTTGTTTTAGAACCTGATTATGCCTTTGTCAATAGACCAAAAAGGGCACGGCTGGATTGTCCATATGATCATACTTATTCACCTTGTACTATACACACAATGCATGGTATCATGAAAATGAAGGCTCTACTGTGTGCAGATGTACATTCAGATTACAAAAAAGAAGCCACAACATGCCTGGATATGATGATAGTGGACCAAAAGAGATACCCATCGAATTCTTAATTCAAGACTAAACAATTTGGCATCTAATGTATATTTCTTAACAATCAGATGGTTCACTCAGGTGCTGGTTCAAATCAATAAAATTTTAAAACAATTTCTAATTTTAGCTTCACCCATTTGGTAATCATGTTCTCTCAGCACATGTTCGATTAATGAGTTATAACGATGAAATACTGCATATCTATTCAAAGGATGAAGGTGATACAACTCCTTCAAGGTTATTCTACTTACTTGTGCAAGCACGGCAGCTGCTAACTGCAAACTTGGTTCCAAAGTCTCTGGAACAACCTGTTGCACGTTTTGATAAGACACCAAATAAGAATTAGCTTCTTAACAAGTGCAAAATTTACAAGAATAATGATCTCTCTTCACAAAATTTGAATCTTCAAAGAAAGCACTACTAGTCTATAAGAAATGGATAATTAACAGGATAAAGATGACAGAAAATTACCGCTGATGCACCAGCCTTTTCTAAATTAAGGCCATGATCAACATCGTGAGCACGAACAAAAGTTTTCACATTGGGAAAATACTTGCTCAGAGCCCATACAGTTCTGTAATTTGCACCAGGAGAGTCTAAAGTTATTGCTGCAGCACATGCTCGTTCAGCACCTACTTTATGGAGGACCTAACAACCAGAGAGATTAGTACATAATTTAATGACTCTGAATGAACCATAATCGAAGTTTTGACTTTGACGTCTTAATTACCTCTCGACTACCAGCATCGCCAAAATACACAGGAAGGTCAAGTGCGCGCCCAACTGCAACTCGATCACTGCAGGGAATCAAATTTAGCGATAGCTGATAAGTATCTAAATGCCACAAAGGAAAAGCCTGCTAATGGTTGAGAGAACATTTTCAGAAACAATATTTAAATTATTTTTCTTGGAGTTGTATTATGTCGCATCATATAACTGGGTACATAAGAAAACAAATCTTGATCAGTTAATAAGTCATAAAATCAAAATGTGATGATACTACAATGGACCCTAGACTGCTCAGGTGCTTTACATTAAAGGAACGTGCATAAAATTTATCACAAGCTCTATTAAAAATTATATCAATGCTGAATAACATATCCCAATCTGTTTACAAGTCCTTTACTTCTAAACTTCATTTCGGAGTTGGTTATGGCATGGTTGCACCATCGAAATGCTTATAGCTAATAACATCTCCCGTTTCAATACTGAACTACCAGACATAATTTTTCTTAAATATCTCTTATCAGTTAACAAGGAGAAAATTTCTGGCACGACTTTTCTTTGCCTAATGAAATGAAAGTTTAGCAAACAACAAATAAAGCCTTATTCCCAATTAAATTTAATCCTTTTCCGCTACTCATTTCATTGTTAAATCTACTCGAAGGTCCGAACAACCCAATCCTTGGCAACCACAAAGACCAGGGTTGCCAAGGATGTTAACACACTCAAAATGGTTTCAAGGGGGTGTAATTATAACCATTTCTATAGAGGCAATTTGGTTTCATATCAAACATGATATGAATATATTTATACCTCCTCACATCAAGTGCAACAAATGGAATCAGCGTTTCAGAAAGAAGCTGGGCAATAATCTGCAAGATTCAAAATGAAAATTAGACATATATAGAGAAAGAAAATACATAACTGAAATTCGCGTACTAGCTTGACAAATATAATGATATTAAATGATTTCAAAGAAGCAAGAGATGAAAATTGTAAAGTACCTGGCCAACACGTCCAAATCCACATATAATTATATGGTCTTGCAAATCATCTGTCTGAAGAAATGCAAAATAAATAGGTACTTTTTAAATTGTGCATCATGTGAACATAGTAACAGTAACCAGATAAAAATGCATTCATTCATTAAACAAGAGTTTTGAGGACCATCAGATTACAGTGTGTGGCAGTAGAATTCTTTCATCCACATGATTATGAGAAGAAAAACATTACCTTAAGATGATCTATCATGCAGGACAAGTGAATAAAAGCACCTAAATAAATCTATTGGAAAGAGAGTCACCAATCTCGTGGAAATTTAGGACTAAACTTTAAGGCAAGGAACAACAAGAAGCAAATTATCGCATAAAAAGTGCAAGTACATAAGAGACACGTGCGTATTACAAACCTAAAACAAACAAAAAAACAGTACTTGACTAATGCCATATGCAAGTAACGGGATAGGAATGAGAAGAAAAA
The DNA here is from genome assembly GCA_903798395.1 of Fraxinus floribunda. Taxonomy (NCBI): domain Eukaryota; kingdom Viridiplantae; phylum Streptophyta; class Magnoliopsida; order Lamiales; family Oleaceae; genus Fraxinus; species Fraxinus floribunda. Next base: position 8,560 of record CAIGRS010096710.1, on the reverse strand, counting down.
TGATAGATGGACACCACCCTCAAACAAGAAATCATTGCCCAAAACAGTATTAGAATCTGAATATCTGTCGATGAAGCAACTAAAGTTAGGTCATTCACCTCACTTTCCATTGGCAATAGGCTTCGGACATCATGTAGCTCAAACCGAGAGGCTATTAATTGGCCTCCAGCAGCTAAATATGGAGTAAGAGCCATTGATATTCCGACCACAAGAAACAGCAAAGACGACAGCTGCGAAGACATTATACCCTGAAAAGACAGTCATATCAACAAAATATTAGTTAAAAATTAGATATGATGGTAATGAGTTGCACGGCTTTTCACATATTATCTATTTGGCAGCTGGCTCTCGTATTACTTGAGATCAAGTAACGCAATTGCAAATCTATATCTTGACTATGGCAACCTGTTTGTTTGATCACAGACAAAAGGGAGATTACTAAAAAATGAAAATGGTACCAGGAAGAAGGAAAAAAAACTACTTGAAGCATTTTCATCCACTGTAATCAAGAAAAGCCAGGAACAATGTACAAGTTTTCTTCCTGTTCTCTCACAAACCATGCATTGTTTGCAGATAACAGCGAGTGTGAAATTTACATGATACTAGTGACGCAGATTGCAATAGGAGAATTATAGGAGAAGGGGAAAGGGGAGAGGAGGAGAAAGGAGGGAGAAAAGAGAGAAGAAGAGGGAGAGGGGATTGGGGGAGAAATCAATTATTTCATTATATCAAGCTTGTCCCAATTACATTGCATAATACCCCTTTATGTAGGGTTTCAAGAGACCCTATTCTAAGTAAGAGAATACTATAAAAAGTAATAAATCAAACCCAAATAATATTTCCAAAAATATGCATTAAAACTGGAAACTAAATATAATAATATCCCTTCTAATTCTCCACCAACTAGCTTCCAGGCACAATGTAAAGTTCCAGCAAAAGATCAAAATCATATCAAGCGCTAAGCATTCCTATCCAGCGACCACTAAAATCTTCAGGTTTTCATGAATTTATTTTCCAGATAATGAGAAGGCATTATCAAGCTATGAAATGTCAGAAGAAATTTAATGAAGTATAAATGCAACATGTCCTCAAAATCTCGTAAAGATGAAAGGATTGTAATGGTTACTCACAAGCAAGAAGTACATTATAACGAAAGGATTAATTAATGAGAAATGAAACCTGATTAACAGCTTCACCAAAAGCTACAAATGCAAATTCTCCGCCGGGTGCAAGAAGAAGACCAACTCTTATTGCTGACACAGTTGAAATACCAAAAAGTCTTCCAATTAATGCAACCAAGATAGTTTTTCCAGCAATTAGAAGTGCTAATGATCCCGTAACAACAGGAAAGTTTGTAACTAGAAGTTTTGGATCGATAGACATTCCGACCTGCATGCCAAACAATAATAGCTATTAGTTAAAATTTTAGTGAAACTTTACTGATACTCCATGTAAGCAAAAGATCAAATTAACCAGAAGTCACAAAACAGCAACGTGGTAAAAATCACATTTAAATGAATGGATACAATTGGAAAAGACCCTATTAAACATCAGGGTTCAAAAGCTACTGGATGCACAGAGCAATAGTTTTAATATATACTAGAAACTTCAAAGAATCAGTTCTGAAGATCACACAGGAGCTTCCAGAACTAGAAGGAAATCATGTGCAGCATATTCCAAGAACAAATGGAAGTTATAGTCGTGAAAACAAGAGGTCTTACCGTCATGAAGAATAGACCCAATAGAAGGCCACGATACGGAGCAATATCTGATTCAACTTGCAATGAAAATTCGGTTTCTGCTAGAAGCAAACCAGCCAAAAAAGCTCCCAAAGCCATGGAAAGGCCAGCCTGTTTTAGTTAATGAAAGAACCGTATTATTATCGTCACAATACCTGAATACTATTAAAATAAAAATACAACTACCAAAACACAAGTTTGCCTACCCTGGCAGTTAGGAGACTAGTCCCCAAAATAACGAGAAGAGTATTTGCAGAAAATATTTCTGCATTTTGATTTTCTGCAATTTGCTTATATATTGGCCGAAGCAGCTGCATAGCATGAGAGAAGAAAAGGATAAAATTCATCTTTGTTCACTATAATTAAAAGAGCTTTGCTAGTGGTACATTAAAGTATACATAACGGTGTACACCCCCTCACATGGGGGTGGGACCCACCTAAATAAAAAAATATTTCATACAAGTGGGTCCTAAAAAAATATTTCATACAAGTGGGTCCCACCCCCATGTGAGTGGGGTGTACACCCCTATGTACATCTTTTGATGTACAAGTAGCAAATTTCTAATTAAAAAGGGAAATGGCGTGCATACTATATGAGAAAACATATAGTTCAATAACAAAAGGGTTTTGTCTCAGTCTTTCAAAAGGATGCTAGTTGAAGGCACAATTGCAACATCGAAAGCATAGGATTTTGAACAGTTACTAGAGAATTATAACATTTACCAAGCGGCCTCCTGCAATTATGGCAGTGATGGCAACAATTGCCTTTACAGCAGCCAATCCAAGAGCTTCAGCGATGGCTTGAAAACCAACCTGTAAAGAATTGAAATGTTGCACATTGAAATGGCACTAGTAGCAGTAGCAGCAGCAAAAGTTTCTGGCATTAAAACTACCACAAGCAAGCAGAAAATCATAGGTAGTGTGATATCCACTTGTTAATCAGTCGAGTGTGCTAGAAAACCTTTTTAATTAGCTTCATGCAGTAAAATAAAACTATAGAATTGTGTGGATGAGGTGTCATTTCATCTAAGTATTTCTTCAGCTGAATTAAAATTTTCAATTGAAGAAAATTGTTACCCCTCCTTTGGACGAATTTGGCGAAATAAGCGGTATCAGTATGAGCAAAACCACCACAGCCAAGTCCTGGAAGGAAAAGGTAAAAAGTCAGTATAAATCTTGAATAGACATGCAAATTCACAATCCACAGAAACCTCCAAATGGCTGACCAAAGAGAGAGAAAGAAAGAGGGGAAAACCTATATTCCTTAGAGAGGCATACAGACCTGGAAAAGTAACACTGAAAATGTAGCTCGTCCGTGACGTGATGTGCTCTCTCCACGTTCCTGCAGAACCTGCAGATATTCCCAGGTTAATCATTATAACTGAGACTGCAACAATAGTACTAAATCAAAGTCTTCACAAGTAGCTTGTAAAACTAACTATATATCGTAAATCAAAAAAAGAACGAAAGAAACAACACAAAGAAAGGACAAAATAATAGCTCTCAAGGTACAATTGATGTTTCACCTGGAGTACAACGGCAGTGGATGATAGTGCAAGGCCATTACCAATGACAATTGCAGCAGGACCCGGCAGTCCAGCTACAAAATGAGTAACCAAGCCAACCACCACAGCTGTTGCCAGGACCTGAATTCGTGTAAAAAAATTTGAACATATAAACTATACTTTCTGATTGTATCAAAAGGCAGCTCTCGAGTGCAGAACGTTGAAATACACGAGATTAAGGAATTTCGAGTTACCTGAGCGGAGCCCAATCCAAAAACATATTTCTTCATGGAACTCAGCCTCTCAACTGAGAGCTGCAAAAAAGGAAGTTACGGGATAACTCTCTTGGCCATAACTATATAAATGTGGATAATGAATGCTTTTAAAATTATAATTTGAAGATTCTATTATTCAACCTCAAGACCAATATTAAATAGCAAGAAAACCACTCCAAACTCAGCTATTGCCTTAGTCCCATGTACATGACGGATGATAGAAACACCGTATGGTCCAATTAAGATTCCAGCAGCCAAATATCCAAGAACTGGGCTGCCTACATATTGCAGTGGAGAGAAGACGTGTAAAAATACCACAAAAGCAACAGGAATATAGGATGGTGCAATAGCATGTATGGAATGGTGACTGAATGTAATAACAGAAGAAATGATAAGAAGATGGTACATCAGTGGCATGCAAGAAATCTTATTCTCTTCTACGAGAAAAGTATAAGAACATAAACAAAAAGGGCCTTCAAAAAACTCCTATGTTGACAAAGTATTGCACTGTAATGTGCTGAATTAATAATATTAAGATCGCAACATTAGGCAGCCTATTGACACCCTTCTTTTTATTCGCCAAGTTTGGGAGTGGGGGTGGAGAATGTTAACTTTAGTTTACCTCCAGGAATTTTCTGAAAAATGGGCACAAATATAACACTTGCAAGCAGTAACCACAGCATGTCGAAGAGGGAGGCTTCTTCCTCATTAATCTGCAAAGCACAGATAGCTCTGTTAGGAAGAACACGCATATGGATACACATACATGTCACATTACTAAAGAATAACACGCTTCAATTCAAGACAAATAGAAATAGACTTGAAGTCATGCCTCTTGATGAGGAATCATCTCTGTTAGTTTTTTTATTTTCTTGGGAAATTCTCTTATTTGTCGCACTAGAGGCTTCGCACTAGATGATACTTCATCAATACTCGTGGAGACAATGTCCAGCTGCAGAAATTGCAGAGCAAATCTTTCCCGTCGGTTGACATAAAAAGCAATTCTGTGATGAATTTCAGCGGCAAATCAAAGATCAGCAATCTTTCCAATCCATCAGATTAAAAGTTAATTAGCACATTTTTTGACATCCAAATGAACTACTACAAACATAACAGATGTACACATATAATGCTTGTGCCTTGTTTGGAGTGTTTAAATTAAAATTTAAGAAGCGGGTCCCTCATAATGTGCGGATAAAAAGTGAGTGATAAGTTGTGGGTCTATAGAATGTTTGGATAAAAAGTGTGTTTAACCACTTAAATTATAATTTCAGTTTTGCCAAACATGCACATAATGTACTTTTGACAACAGTCTTCGAAAAATTCAATAAATTAGTAAGCATACCCTGCTCCAATAAGTAGTGACCCCAACACCAATTTTGGTAATTGATGCCTAGCAGACTCCATAAGACCATGGAAAACTGAAGATGGTGTGAATTCATCCTCGTCTGCATTAAAAGAGAAGAATGACGCAGAAAAGAACCGTGATGATCTCTTCAGTAATGCTTTTGGAGCACTTAAAGGTGAACTCTCCCGTGTTGGTTCCTTTTGAATCTCCAGTCTTTTACTTTGAGCAGTTTTTAACTTTTCTCCATCTCCTTCGCTATTTTGCAATGGCTCTAAGGATAATTTTCCATTCTCTTGGTCACTCTCTTCTGACAGGCTCGACTCCTCAGACTGACTCTCCGGTAAGAGTTCAAGAAGCTGGGAAACCTCACCTGACATCTCCCAATCTTTATCAACAAAGCAATCTGCTGTACTTGCTTCACTTACCTCCTCAACAGCAGTAGCCTCAACTGTCGTTTCTGCGGCATCAACGTTGGAAATAGAAAGATTTTTCTCAGCTCTTTGTAATGCAAGCTCAGCATCATTAACGCATTGTGCAGCCTCAAGTTCATAAGCAACAGCTTGCTCTGCTAAAAGCATTATGTTTGCCACATCTTCTTCTGCCTTCAAAGCATTCATTTCTGCTTGCTGTGCAGCCTCATTCAACCTGTACACTTCCTTTTGCAATTCTTCTTTCTTGTATTGCACCCTTCTCAGTTCAGCCTCGCAAATTTCTAAGTGATTTTGACATTCACTTATGTCCTCCTGAGCCGCAAAGAGTGCTTTCTCCTCTTCACTCAATTGATTTGATTCTTCCCCTCCATTTTCACATTCTAAAGTGCTTTCTTTGGAAGCTATTGGAGAACCATTATTTTCTTTAGCAATTTTCAATGAACTAACTGCAACTTGGAGTCTTGCCTCAGCCAAAGAAAGGGACATCATTGCTTTCTGAACACCTTCTTTAGCTATAGCCTCTTCATTAACAATCTCTTGAATATTACTAAGGGCAATATTAGAAACACTCCAAGCATTTGCTGCATCATCCTTCAATGCTATGGCAGCTTCTGAAATCCTCTGAGCTTTTTCCTCAAACATTGTACTGTTTAGCCGTGCAACTTCCAAATCCTTCATTGTCTTCTTCAACAATTCCCTCAATTCGTCCAAACTAGGAGCCTCAACTTCTTCTACTTTATTGTCGTCGAATACTTCTTTTGAACCATTGGACTCAAGGCTAACCTCATTATTACCACTCTCAAATATTTCTACATCTCTACCAGTGCCATTTATATAAGATACTGAATCATTTCCCTGACACCGCAACAGAACCACGTGCTTTGACATTTTAAAAGTATTGCCATGGTTATAAATTGAAGAATCGTCATACACATAACACCATAACTGACAATTGCCTTTGATAAGTATTCTCGAACGGGTAGTACTACCACAATATGCATTATTTATTTTCAACTTCTTTGAGGAACGTGCTTTTGACACTGGTCTTGGATCACCAATAAATTTCCAGTGAAAATCGTTACATTTCGAGCCAGTAGATAAATTTAATTGTTTCAGTTCCCTGCAACTTGCCCCTTTCCCACTATGAATTATATTGGGCTGAGATAAACCATATGCGAAGTCCATTACACCAGCTTCTATGATTCAGAATGCATACTATCCATCAAACACATTCGAAAACATATTTAATACTCCCCAGCTCACCAGCTTCCGATCAACCTAAGGAAAAAGAAAGAAAGAGAGAAAGAAAAACTCCTTTAGACTGTCATTCATCAACTAATCGGTTACATCTGAGCCTGAGGTACTTAATAGATGTTAATGAGCTGCCATTAGAGAAATCCACCATATTTCCCCATTCACAACTATGCAAGTGTCCATACTTCAAGGTCAAAATACTCGTACATACAGTAGTCTTGAAACTAATCAATATTTCTGTACTTATAACCGTAGCAGTGCATGTGAGCACCGGTATAAATTACCTACTTACACGTACATAAGGTATACATACACAATCAACACGGTCAACGACCGATTTACATCTCAGACTACTCGGTAAACTTCACTGACTTCATATCAAACATTTTGCAATTAAGGCGTTGTTTGAGCCATAATTTTTCCACCTTCAAATGAAAAATATAACCTTTATCCATCACATTAACATTTAAATTCAAATTTTCTATCTCTTACGTGCACTATATTTTTCATTCTCATTTTCAAAAAAGTTGGCTCAAACAGGGGCTAAATCAAACTTTCCTACTTTAACTCGTCCCAAAAAAACAACCGTCGGCATCACTTAACAAAATGCACGCATAGACATAGTATACACACACAATTCTATATATAATTATATGCCAAAATGAACGAAAATCGAAAAACAGATAGCACTTACCCATTGAGCTCGGAAAAGATGGAGGCGGAAATTCTAAGGTACAAAAATTAAGAGAGAAAAAGTGACGGAACTGATAACGGAGTGAATGGAGATTCGAGCTTTAGCTTGTCCTTACAAATGGCAGGTTCAGTGCCGTCCCTTCACAGTTCTCCCTCCGCTTGGAAATAAGCAAAATAAATGAAAAAGAAAAAATAGGCTATTGGCAATTTGGCATGCTTGGAGCCGGTGAACTGTTTGTTACTTGTTATACTTTTTCGTGTTATTTAATTTTGGCCCCACAATTTTTTTTAACCAAAAAAGCAGCGATAAGAATAATAATAATATAAAGGCCCTTAAACAATTACGTATTATCGCTTTGACACCCAAAATTAGGACTGGGCTACAAAATCACAACCCGAAAAATCCACCAGACTCGACCCGATTTCTGGTCGAGTCGAGTCAGTTTAGGGGGTAAATCTGGGTTAATTGAGTAAAATATATTTAAAATAATTGCAGGTCAGGTCAAGTCGGGTTTGGCCCAAAATTGATCATCAATGCATTTTCTTCGTAGGGCAAATTCTTGTTTCTGATGCAGTGCCTCTTTTCTCCTCTTCTTCTTTCTCTTGTGAAAACCAGTTACAAAATCCCTGTATACACAACAAATCAAAGCAAATAAGAGTCTTGTATATAAGTGTGCGACAGACATGTATAGAAATACGTACTTTAGGTCTTTCTCGTTGAAAGATATTGAGAGAAATTTGTTCTTGAGTGATCTCTTTTTTAATGTGTGGAGCTCTTGAGTGTAGAGGTTGTGTGGTTCCCTCATCTGTCGCCACAGCTTCCTCCATTGTTGTCGCTGTACGACCCTCACCTATAAACCCTTGATTGGTTTGAAGGTGTCCAGAATAAGGCTTTGGGCAAGTTGGGTTAAGTGAGTAATTCGAAGTTTTTACTATATTACCCTGAAAGACTTGGAAAAACTTTTACTATATCACCATATTCAGCGCCAATGACTTGGAAACCCATTACCTCTGCATTATTTATATTTCACATGGCAAAATTATTCACTTAATCCAACTGCTATAGGTAATTTATCAAAATAGGGACCCGACCCGAACCCGAATTGGTTCGGGTCGATTTGAGAAAGAGCCCAAAATCGAATATATCGGGTCGGGATAGGGCTTTGGTTGGGTTAAGTGAGTAATTCGAAGCTTTTGCTGTATTACCCTGAAAGACTTGGAAAAGCTTTTACTGTATCGCTATATTGGGTGCCAATGACTTGGAAACCCATTACCTCTACATTACATGGCAAAATTAGTGGAAATTACACTAGAC
>CAIGRS010096702.1:0-17259 GCA_903798395.1 Fraxinus floribunda | reverse complement strand
AAATTATTATTTTATGTTATATAAACGAATTGAGTTGCCAACAATTTTTATAGTTACGAATATGATCGATTTAAAAATTAGGTTATTTCTGCAAAAATCGATTGTCAAAAATTAGGGCAAAGACGATGACGTGGCAATCCGGGTTAACAGAACTCGGGGTGCTACAGCTTGGTATCAGAGCCAGGTTAAGCATATATAATCATTAAATATATAAGTTTAGAAACTCCGCTGCCTCAGCTTCTGCAATTTGGGACTTTCACATCTCCGGTAAATTAGATCTGCCCACCCACTTCATGTGCTGTAGTGATGCTTGACTAGAAAACAAGGATTCTCTGGCTAATTTTTCAATGGGTAGAGTTGACAAAATAATATCCTTAACACTTAGACACAATCTTAAAGATCTAGTATTTTGTTCATTATTAAGTCCCTGGTTGAGCCCCACCTTTTTAAAATATATTTCGTAAAACGTGATTTCTTTAAAGAATGTGAGATTAAAAAGTAAGAAAAATTTTGAATTTGTATGTAAAATCATTTTATTTAAAGAACATGGGTTGTTGAAGACGAATTTGGGAGAAAATGAATTTTAAAAAATAGGCTCAAATGAGTAAAAATTAAGGGTCCGTTTGATTGCAAGAGTGAAATTTAGGTGGAAAGAAAATGAATTTCAGGGAATTGAATTGTCTAGAATTGTTTTCCTGCGAATTGTCAATTAATTGTGTTTGATTATTATAATTTTCACGCGAAAAATATTGAAATTTTGGATCTTTTGGTGTTCGTTTGACTTTATTTTACATAAAATTTGTCCATTAAATGAATATAATTTGTTTCTTTTGCAAAAAACAACAAAAAATTGAAAAATCATTGCTCACCAAAGTAGCGGGAAAACCAATTCAATGAGAACCTGGAAAATGGGTCACATGGTGGGTAGGGGGCAATGTTTTGCCAAGAAAAAGTTGGACCTTGGAATTAAATAAAATAAGTAGCTTTATTTTTTCTCATATGCGGATCTCTTAAACCAAAAATCCCAACTAAACAAAAAGGTCAATATACGGCTACACTCTCTATTTTTAAAGAGCATATTTTATAATTTAGAAATCATATATAAATTTCAATTTGTACAAAAAGGGAACTGGATTGAAATTTGGTCCGATCACATAGGTAAAATCGAACGAGAAACAGCCGCTGTAAAATTCGGTAACCATTCGATTTAACTGAAAAACCAGTGATCGGTTACAGTTTTCACGGCTCATTGAGTCACAAGAGATCTTTGTCTCTATCTACCATATCTCTGGTCGTCCAAAATTCACCGTGAATCTAAAATGTTATTGTAGTGAAACAAATAAAAAAGGGTAGAAAACACGTACTAATATTTATGCTCATACTTGGAACATGTATTTGTATATATTTATGTAATATATATTTGTATACGTGAGAGAGGATTAGGCACGGTTGGCAAGATTTTGATCATATGCTACATTTTGATCTAAACCCTTGTTTTGTGGGAATTAAAATTATATTTTGAGTAGATTTTGATAGAAATTGATGAAATGTATAGTTGAAAAATTGTAGGTCCCATAAAATATGTGGTTATTATTATTAATTTTTTTAAATAATGGTGTTTGCATACGGGGCCTGGTTAACATCTTCACGAAATCGGAAAGGGAATTTTTAAAATGTATCCTTAGCAATTTCAAGAGAACAAATTTTTAAATATTCCAACGAATTCTTTATATATAACATTTAATTTTATTACTTTAAAAAAATATTTATTATTTTTCTTTATATTTTATTTTCACTTACTTCCCTTCAAATTATTATATTATTTTTCTCTATCGAAAATGAAATATTTTGGATGAATTTAATTATAGAGAATGAGTTGACTCTCAAAATTTAGAGAGTCAAAACTCATTTTTATTTCAATCGGGAAGTGTTACATTAACATAGGAGGCCCGCGCCCCCTCCAACAGAGGGACACCGTGTGTCCATTATGGACACTATTATGGTACTCCCTATGTACATCAACCATTTTCCTTTTCAAGATAGCGTTTTTTATTTTAAAGAATTTACTCTTCTTCTCCTCGTTTATTATCTAATATTAATGAATAAAATAACTGTAGTTACTAATAATTAAGTTAATTGTATTTTAATTATGCATTAAACTAATTCACTCAATTTGAAATTTGAACCCCATGAAACGTTATCAAATGGTAACGGATTGTATATAAATCTCTTATTAGTAGAGACACACGTAATGAATAAATCGTTAAAGATATATAATTATGTCGCGAGACATGTAACAACTTACAATCGACACGAGCGGTATTATTATATTGCGATCAAAGCTTTTAATTCGATTTTATTCGAACTCATTTCCCTGAAATCCAAAATATTCTAGATCCAGTATTTTTATGAAAAAGATAGTAAAAAAAAAAAAAAAAAATTATGATAATTTATTATACGAAAAAAAAAACAAAAACAAAAAACCTAAAGTGGTGTTTGATTGTCAATATTTTTCATGGAAAATGTGCTTTTTACTTAATTTCTTACTTTTGTGATTTGATTGACAATTTTTTTTCACGGAAAATGTTTTTTTTTACTTTTAGTCACGTGACCATATTTTATTTGAAAACAAGAAAAATATTTTCTTTAGATAGATGTGATTATTATTTTTCAGGTAATTTACTCTTTTATCTGTCCACTTTCTCATCTATCCACTATTAAAAATTGAATGAGTATTATATTTTCTAAATTGAATATTAAATTAATCAAATACGTTTAGTGTGTGAGCCACATTATTTTGGAAGAATGTATTATGAAATAGTAGATTGATGAAGAATGTGTGGTTGAAAAAGAAGATTAGATGTGATTATTATTTTTCAGGTAATTTACTCTTTTATCTGTCCACTTTCTCATCTATCCACTATTAAAAATTGAATGAGTATTATATTTTCTAAATTGAATATTAAATTAATCAAATACGTTTAGGGTGTGAGCCACATTATTTTGGAAGAATGTATTATGAAATAGTAGATTGATGAAGAATGTGTGGTTGAAAAAGAAGATAAATTTATTTTTGTGATGAAAAATATTATTTTTTTGAAGAATGTGCGGTTGCAAATGAGAATAAAATTTTTAATGTGTACCAAACAAGAACTTAATTAATAATTTACATAAAAATAAGTTCTAAGGAATTGAAATGTGTATAAAAGAAGGTTCAACGTTAGAAAATGCCCCGCCAGCTGCATTTCTTACCGTTAGATAGTAGCAGTTCTTTGAAATTGTGCGGTCATATTTTCTCGTGTTAAAAACTCCCGTTTTACAGGGCACCAAGAAAAGAATATAGACGTTAGAGTGACGGCAAAATTTTAAGGAAATATTGCTTAGAATAAATTATACGCTTCTTAACGTGTCACCTCACTCTCCTCTCTCAATTACTATTATTCATAATCCCAGCTGAAACCTTCCCCTCTCTTTGAATTTTCTCGCTTGATCTGTATCTGTACAGTTCTACATTGGAAGTTAATTATTGGGCTGCTGTATAAAAAGGTACTATTTTCATTATAATTACACCTCTCTCTGTTTGATTTTTTATGAGTTTGTTGTGAAATAATGAATGATATAATTTTATGTTCACGTGTGAACGTCTGTGTATATGTTTCTACAGATTCTGTAATTGTCTTGTTTAGGTTGTAGCAATTTTTTTGTTGGAGAGGTAGATCTTGTCCATCCGGAAGAAGATTTTGGATTGAGAAGAATTGATTTAATCTTTTTTATCAACTTATTCGGATTTAGTTCTGGGTTTCAGTTTTAATGTTTTCAGTAATATGAATTTTGGCAGTTTACTTTTTGTTTCCTTTTCCTTATGGGTGAGTTGTCAATTGTCATCGTCTAGAGGGATCTCCAAGCCATTTATCTTTTTACTTTTTCTTTTATAAAATGCCAAATTTTCTATCTTTAGATTGCTTGTCGGAAGGGGCAGATTAAATTTGTAATTAACAATCGAGCAATGTATTTCTTGACCCTTTGATCATATTTTGCAGCGATTTCAAGTATGTATTCATTCACTTTGGAGTACCAGTGGAGTGCAGATCTAATCTGCGGCTTCTGCCATACGAAATAAGTTTCTGCAGATTGAAAGCTTCTATTGATTCATTAAAATAATATGTGTGGTTTATGAGTCTTGGGAGTTGTCTATCACGGCTGAGAATCAAAACTTTGTCCTACTGGGATAAGTTCGATACAAATGGCTGTTGCGGGTTTGCAAAATGTTTTGGCATATAGTCCTCCTTTCTTTGGGGAGTCTCTGTCTCCTGTGCCAAGGACATGGGGTGAAGAACAACCAGACCAGCCTAACACTCGGGCATCCTCTCTTTTGCAAATGTGGCGGGAGATTGAGAGTGAGCATGTAGGGGGTCATTCTCCTAGACCAAAGCCACTGAGGAGTGATGCTTCAGATTCTGACCAACTGAGTACGATCACTTCAGATGGACAAAGGAGTGATAACGGGGATTATAGCTCTGATGATGCCAGTGAGATTGAGAATCAAGGCCGAATGACGTTGGAGAATGACTACGAGGACAGTAACGGCACTATTTGTGAACAATCTATTGATTTTGGAGAATTTGAAAGAGAACGAGTAAGACAAATTTTTCACGAATGGATGAACAGTGGTGCTAAGAGTCATTCTGCTACTGATCCGTGTATGGACAAGCGATCAGGGCCACAATGGCTTGCGGAGAACGAGTGTGAAAGGGTGAGAGTCATAAGAGAATGGGTCCAGAAGAATACCCAGCAGGGGACCAGTTGTGGCTCACAGAGAGATGGATACGCTAAAATTGGTTCTCAATTTGAGCAGGTGCGTGATGGCTTGGTGGTCAATCATTCTGAGGTTGGTGCACGGAGGCCCATTCGGAGATTATGCGGCAGACAGACTCTTCTTGATCTTCTTCTGAGGGCCCAAGAGGAAAGAAGAAGAGAACTTCAGGATTTGTCCGAGCAGAGGCCAGTGTCAGACTTTGCTCATCGCAACCGCATTCAGGTATGACTGGTTATCCTTACTATTTCCCTTTATGTTGATGTGAGCATTTACATCCATTAATATTGTGTCATGTAACATAGCTCTTCTTGGTCGAGTTCTTGTGGGCTCGACCGACATGTCTATAGAGCAAATTTACAATTTTTTCATATCAATTTTGTTTCTTATAGCACAATCTAATTTTATGCATCTGCATATTAGCTAACTTTATGGATCTGCATATACTGCATAATGCTAGGGTCAGTCATTGTGAAATCTATAAATAGAAAAAACTCTTTCACCCACATTAAGTCCATATGTCTATTGCAGGCATTACTTCGTGGTAGGTTCCTTCGAAATGAAAGATTAATCTCGGATGAGAGACCATGTTCAATAGCTGCAACTGAATTGGGCTTTCTAAGTCAAAGACATGCAGTATCAAACCTCAGGTAGATTCTAGTGATATGCTATAGATATTTAAAGATTTTAAGATACTGAGGGAAAAAAAAGATATCTATTACTTATTTGAACTTGGCAGGTTCTTGTATAATAATATTTATCCTGTCAGCCTTCTTTTGTGATGCTCCTCAATTTCTTCCCTTCTATATCTGCCCTGTTTATTGAATTTACATGATAACCATCGAATCTTTGAATTACAATAACATTGATGATCTCTATAGTTTTATGCTTGTATACATGTTTGGATCCATACACGCAAAATTATGTAGCTCTTAGATAAGGTAGGAGTAGGAGCCAAAAAAAATATGAGGATGAAGTGCTAGAATGAATGCTCTAAATTAATTAATTCATCTTTATCCTGAAATAAGTAGCGGAGTCCCCAAATGTATGGACAATATCAAAATCATAATCTCCTATCTGCCGTCCAATACTTTCATTGATTGTAAAAATTCCTGGGAGGCATTAGCTTGTAGAAAATTGTTGTATCGTTGTTTTTGTTTGTAATAGTTCTCATACCTTGATTTTATTTTTACAAATTTATTGGTCTAAATTGAACTATAAAATATTTATGGTCAAGTGACAATCATCTTTTTCACTCCTCCTCTCTAGAGTTCTCTTTTCTCAATGTCATAATTTTGTGATACAGGGAAGGATTCCTCTCCAGATCGGACAATTCTGCTCAGATTTTGATGAACAGCAATAATGGGCATATAGATGAACACGAGGTTATCAATGGTCAATCACGGCTTGGTTTCAGGGAAAGGGATACCACTGTGATTCTTCCAGCAAGAGACTCAGAAAGAGGCACACATGAAAACATCATTCAACAGGAGTTTGTTATAGAACGTACTTCTGAAGTAGAGGAGCCAGTTTTGGACAACGAGGGAACTTTGCAAGAAGCATCAACAGAGGTTGAACAGGCTGGTATTAGACATGGTATAGAGATCAATGACACTGGAACCACCACGGAGAATATTGCCAATGAACGGTCATTGGAAAATGTGGATGTTGATGGTAGTGAACACCTTGAGGTTTTTGCTGAAAATTATGAACATAGAACTCAGGTAAATTATGCCCATGAGGTAGCTGGTTACTCTGATAATGTGGAACGAAATGCAATTGACGAATTTGATTGGGAAGATTCTTCAGCTCAAGTGGACGTGTTGCAAGAGTCAGTAATTGAGAATGAAGAGAGTAGCTGGCAACAGTTAACCAGTGTTTCATTTAGTCAGTGGACAGATGATAGAGGTTGGCAGGGAAACTCTGCTAATCATTGGTTCCAAGAAACATCTGGTAATGATGGTGTGGAGCACGGTCAGATGCAAGAATCACATGAAGATTGGCAAGCTCATGACATGCAAGAGGCTATTGGTAGTTGGTTAGATGCGCCTTCTGGAGAAGACAGTTCATCCATTGAAAGAATTGGAGGAGTTTACTTCCCAGATGATGATAATGTTTACAGCACGGAACTTAGGGGGGTTTTCAGCCGGTAATGATTTTGTCATTCTTGAACATTTTCTGTTATTCAATGGATTTTGGGTAAACTATTGATTTTTATTCTGAACATCTCTTTGTGTTGCAGGAGACGTGTTTCTAGTCTTCTTCAAAGTGGTTTCCGTGAAAGTCTAAACCGGGTTCTACAATCACACGTGGAAAGGCAAGGTCATACTTCTAGTGATTGGGAGTTGGACAATGCATCTTCTTCTCTTGCCTCCACTGAACAAGTCGAAGAACAGATAAATGGTGATGAAGACTTGGCTCGGGATGGCACAGAAAGAAATCCATTTGTTTTCTCCTCTCCACTCAGCAATGCTTTACAGCCACTTTCAGATGAAGAGTTGCAGGATGCAAACTGGCCATGCAACAACTCTGAACAGCGCTTGGGAATTGTAAGCTCCGCCATTGGTGAACTTGCTTTACTTTTTTAAATTGAGATTGGATATGTCAATATAGATAGAAATATTGGATTTGGTTAGTCAAATTACTTGTTTCCATTAAGTGAAAG
Source organism: Fraxinus floribunda (assembly GCA_903798395.1). Lineage (NCBI taxonomy): Eukaryota > Viridiplantae > Streptophyta > Magnoliopsida > Lamiales > Oleaceae > Fraxinus > Fraxinus floribunda. The sequence goes on along the minus strand of CAIGRS010096702.1, from coordinate 9,781 downwards.
AGATGTGAAATGGTCATGTCAGCTAATTTCGGAACCTAATAGCATTTAAGAATCGGGTTAATTACCCCATTAGTCACTGAACTTTGGCCAAAGTTTCCACCAAGTCACTGAACTTTAAAAACTACTTGATTAGTCACTGAACTTTCAAAAAATCACTTCATTGGTCACTGAACTTTAACAATCACCTCATTGGTCACTGAACTTTGCAAGAGTTTCCCAAATGGTCACTGATACTTTGGCCAAAGTTTCCACCAAGTCACTGAACTTTAAAAACTACTTGATTAGTCACTGAACTTTCAAAAAATCACTTCATTGGTCACTTAACTTTAACAATCACCTCATTGGTCACTGAACTTTGCAAGAGTTTCCCAAATGGTCACTGAACTTTGCAAGAGTTTCCCAGATGGTCACTGAAACCTAATATGGCAAAACTTTTAAGACATATATGTCCATGTTTTTTGGGGACCAATTAATGAACTTCCCTGAGGCCTACTTGAAATTTATACTTCTTAGATCTAATGGACATGGTAAAATTATTTGATACATTTTTTGGGTTTTTTGACCATCTTATCCTTTGGATGCCATATCACACTTCTGCTCTCGTAGCTTGGCATGGAAATTTTCTTTCGTATTTTATTTATTATTTCTGTTTTGTTAAATTGATATCGTAGGCAACAAAATTTTAATAAGCTATTTTCGCACATTTGGTTAATTGAGTTTTCTGGAGCTTCCCCCTGCTTACGTTTAACTTATGATAAGCACTTATTCTGCTGATGAACATTCCAGGATTGGGAGGTCATCAGTGAGTTGAGAGTTGATATGGCCAGGCTTCAGCACAGGATGGACAATATGCAGAGGATGCTCGAGGCATGCATGGACATGCAAATAGAATTGCAGCGCATAATGTGTCAAGAGGTTTCTGCTGCCTTAAATCGGTCAAATTTATCTACAGGTTAGATTTTGTGCTGGGTGGCTTGTGGTGGTGGTGGGGGTGTTAATATTAGTAATTTTGAATCAAATTCAGCTTTTCTCCCTGCATTACTTTTCCTCCAGCAAAAAGTGTCTCTTTATCTAATTCCTGCCACTTCGCTTCCTATCTTATTTGCTTACAACCAACAAATTGTCTTCCTATTTTATATATATGGCTTCTTTATCTTCTCTAGAATGAATTGACCAGTTCGATGTTATTATGAATGCAGATAAGCTTGAAGGCACTGCGCCTAAGGATGAATGTCGATGGGAAAAAGTGAAGAAAGGAATATGTTGTCTGTGTCATGATAGCCAAATAGATTCCTTGCTGTACAGGTATGGAATTACAAAATTTTAGTTTCCAAACATAGTTTTCAAAGTTGCTTTTTCTACTAACAAAACTTACTTTTCTAGAAAGTCATTCTTAACTTACCTTTTTAAAAAAAAAACTCTAAAGCACAGCCATATGGAGCGTCGCGTGTTCATTTTTGAAAAATGATATTTGTTTCTCATACAGGTGTGGACACATGTGCACCTGTTCAAAATGTGCACAGAAATTGGTCCAAAGTACCAGGAAATGTCCAATGTGTCAGGCACCAGTAGTTGAGGCGGTCCAAGCATACTTTATACAGTAATGAAAAAAAAACATAAATAGGTGAAAATATGAAAAGAGTAGAATGATTCAAGTTGAAATAAGAAGGTTGCCTTTCAGACAGACAGAGCTCTAGCTCCTGGATTCTCGTCCTGGTTACATAAATAACTTCACACACATAGATTCGATTCACACAGATTATCTTCTCCTCTTTGGAGGATCAAAAGTGTGTGGAAGGGAAAGAGACTACATGGTGTCATCCAGAAACAGAATTTGTGAAGAAAAGGGAAAGTTTGTGTTATTGATTTGTGTTTTAGGTTCTGATGGCATCCCTAATTCATTGTTATAATCAGAATAAGTTGCCTGACTGGATTCTCATCCAATTACTCCAGCAGCGTATAACAGTGATATGTTGTGGATACATTTGACAGAAGGAAGTCATGTGTTTTAGAAATGGCTTTATTGGGAGTCTATAGACGATGGATGAAGTTTCAACTGCTGATTTGTGCATTGCTTATAGTGTTTGATGTGCTTCAAGATGATGGGAAAGCTGGAATTATTCCTTTGTTAATCTTCTTGTAAACAATGATGGGAAATTCAATCACAAAAAATAAAATAATATTTGCAAGCATTATGTCGAATACAAGCTTTCTTAACATTTTTCTTTTTTATATTGTTGAAGAAGTCGTATCTAATATTGATGTCAACACCCTCTAGAGGGTGTTGGAGGCGGAGCTCCTTGACCAAAATTTTAATTTCAAAATTTTATACTTGTAATTTCGATTTTGTCCCAATTTATTTTATAAATAAGGAATCGTGATTAGGATTTTGTATTATTAACAAAGAGAGGGAGGTTGCAGAAAGTATAAGGTGTGCAGTTAAAAGTGAATCTCTATAAATTGTGCAGTTAAAAGTGAATCTCTATAAAGCCATCATGAATGCACTTATCCCTTCGAATTTTTAGCTACGGGCTTAAGTTCAAAGACAAAATCTAGCTTCATGAAATTGTGTTTAAAAAAAAAAAGGCTCACTATGTGTGAAGACTTGGACTGTTTCAATCAACCCTAACTGTAATGAAAGTTAAGATTTTTTTATTTTTTTTTTGAAGTTTATAAATTAACTTACTATTTGGGTAATATATTGAGAACCAATAATGCAGTTTTCCCAAATTCTAATAGCTCATCGAGATTGCTCCATTATTAGTAACATTAAAAACAGGTGGTGGTTGCCATGTCCTTGTTACGTACATAACTAGATATTTAAATTGTGTGTAATTAAATATTGAAACTTAAACCCTTTAGATTACCAACAAATTACGTTGATTTAGATAAAAAAATCAATTTTTAGTAAATTTCAATAATAATTAATGAAATACATGATTAAAAATTGGTAGAAATTGAGGATTCCATAAAATATGAAGTTAAACATAAATTTGATTATAATAAATTTTTAAAAATGGAGATTGAAGTCCAGGAACGGACATAGAAGTTTAAAATTAGGGGGCACAATCGAATTTGTAAAGAAATTGAGAGAAATTTTATAATCGAAACTTTATTTCTATGTAATTTTGCTTTCGAAAATTTACATGAGATATGACTTTTTCGAATGTAAAATTTTAAAATTTTTTGATATCATATTCCATATAAAATTTCTTAATAAGATAATAAAAATTGCATTGAGAAATTTGTATTGCAAAAATAATAACTATATTCCATATAAAATTTCTTAATAATATGATGAAAATTATATTGAGAAATTTGTATCGTAAAAATAATAAATATTAATGAAATAATTGAATTTTTTAAAAGAAAATACGAGTTTAAGACTTAAGACGCTTTTCTTTAAGACTCACGTTTAACGCATCTTTAACTATTTTTTATATCTGTTTGGACTATTCGATATATTTATAATGTAGTTCTCGATATAAACTTTGAGATGATATAAACAATTTGTAAATTCGATTAGCGTACGATCGTCGGAAATTTTTTAAAAGTTTAACATATTATCGTAATTTTTGAAATATTAATTTTGAACGGCTTACTTTGACAAGTAACATTTGTTACGATTGATTGTTTCGTACACCATTAACAACATAGAAAATTAAACCGTGAACACTTCGAAATGATATTAACAATGTAATATTTCGATTTCATTTCATATCTCATAATGACTTCGAATATTAAAATAAAAATATAGAAAATTTAATGGTGAAAAAAGAGAGGGAGCAAAGTCTGGGGGCCAGTGACCCTACGCCACCCCCCTGCGTCCGCCCATGGATCAAACCACGTGTTCCCAATTTTCAAAAATAGACATCATTTGTACATGCATGATATGATTACGGTTCTAACTTCTAATAAGAAATTGAAATTTTTATACTCAGATTTATCATCGATTAGGTCAAATTTGTGGAATATATAAGCTCACCCCGACTTTTAAAAAAAAAAATGTTAATGTTTTATACATAACTAAATATTGAGAGAGAGAAAAAAGGCAAAAAAAAAAAAAAAGGGGAAAGCCATACAGTATGGTTGGGCAAACTAGAACAACTGCATGTCCTCCATACCGGCACAATACCTTAATCTCTAAACGTGTCACCATTAATTACCGATGATCTCTCCCGCTCACCAATCTCACTCACACCAATGTCAAGTTTCTCCTGCTTCACGTCCAAACAAACCTCCTCAACTCTATGGAACAGCTGAATTGACCGACAGACAGGACACGTCACGTGCGAAGACAGCCACTTGTCAATACACCTGGGATGAAACACGTGCCTACAGTGTGGGATTAATTTAACAATTTCCGTTTCTTCAAACTCGCTCAAGCAGATTGGGCAGTCTTCAATTACCTGGTGCTTCGCTGCCACACCGTATGGCACAAGAGGGAGTGATTTCATTGCAGAGGGGTCGAGACCCTTGTGGTTGTTTGATGTCGGAGGTGGGTTTCTCCGGGGTGTAACGTTGTCGGAGGAGGAGGACGACGACGACGAAGAAGAAGAAGAAGAAGGGTCCTCTGCGGTGAAGCGGCGGATGTAAACAGAGAAGAAGGCCATAAAGAAAAGGACGGCGAGTAGGACGAGAACAGTTAAGGCCATGGAGAAGTCGAAAGGTGTGGTTGCTCTAAAGGGTCTTCTTATGGTGGTTGAGGTGCCATTAATGGGATTTCTTGAGGCAGTGTCTGGTGAGAAATTGCTGTCTACTGCATATAGGTCTGCTTGAAGCAGCCTTCTATTCAGAATGGTACGATTCATTCTGGTTAAAGCTTAAAGTTTTTGCTATTCAAGAAGCAAGTATTACAGTATATGTTGTTCTGAATCAAACACCGAAAGGCAATATATCAGGAAGTAATGGTTTAATGGATCTGTGTATTATTTGAAAACAAGTGAAGGAAAGAAAGAAAAAGAGTAAAAGAGCAAGATGCAAAGAGAGAAGGAAATAAAGGAAATTTGTGGGGCTACTTTTTTATTTTGTAATTGGATTTAGAAGAGGTGAGTAGAGTAGGTGGTGGTGTGCATGAGAGGAATCTGGATCTTACGTGACACTTGTCTGGATGCAAAGATTTGGACAAGGGAAGCAAGCGGGAGATGCTAGATGTATGTACATCTAGCATGAAAGTCCCCTCATGGTAGTGGTCACCGTGAGGATGTCAAAATGTATAATAGGACAAATTCGAAAGCAAGCAGAGTGGACTGTTTCCTGATTTTAGCTTGGATTTTTGGACAAGGCTGGTTGTACAGCTTACTTTCACACACTTTTTCACAGCTTTTCAAAATTGATGAGGTGGCAGCGTTAAATGAGGAAAAAAAAAATAAAGAAATGAATTTTTAACAAATGATAGGAACTACTAACCCGGCCCATTATCTTCACGTCCTAGATCTCTCTCATTACCTCACCTACCCCAAACTCCCCCAAATCGCCCCAAACTCTCGCCACCCATTCCCTCTCCAAACGGCTCCAAAGAAATCCCGTCCAGCTCCCCAAACTTGCCGAAGTAGTCCGTTCACGGTTAGGAGAAGGAGCCTGAAAATTTGAGATAATTTTTGGACATCCATTCCCATTGTTTTCCGTTGTTTCTACAACTGCGATAATTTGAAAATAACAAAGTCTCATTGTAATCGTATTCCTTGTTTCAGCTACTTTAATTTTTGGACAAGTTGCCTGAACTTTTTAGGTAATTTTTGGATATCCATTCCCATTGGGTAGGTTAAAAATTGATCAATTGATGTTTGGATAGCAATCGGTGGAATGAAAATACAGAGCATGGTATTTAAGTTAAATTTATTGAACCCGTGATTTTGTTTTGAAAAGATTAGTTTATTGTTGTTAACTGCAATAATCATTAGTGTTTTATTGTTTTGAGAATCCCATATATTTGTCACATACTTGAAACTCTTAACTTGTAGTGATACTCGGGAATTTAAGATCCGGAGTGTCGAATAAGTGATCATTTGCAGTTTTCATCCTGTTGTTATTTAATAATCTAACTTTGAATTTGATGGCAGGAAACTGGAAGTTGCAATTCATTTCACTTATTATTTTCTGGTTCAGCTTAACTTCAAATTGATTTAATGCATACAATATTGCCTTCTATGTTAATTAATAATAATGAATTTTGTTATATTGATGTGGTTCTTTTATGTGGTTGAACTAGAGTATACTTCGATGGCGGGCAAGAATACGAGAATTTGTCGCATATGTTGAAAACTCTAGCAAAGCTAACGGAGGAAAAAGACTTAGAGATTTCGCTCAACATAACGATGCGTAAGGGGAGGGAGTTTCGGATGATATTATCTAGAAGTCGATATATTGGGATAGTGTTTCAAATGTTTGTATTTGATGGTTTTTGTATTTGTCAATGTTTCTTGCAATGGTACCTAGTAGATAACAATATTAGCATGTTTTGTTGAACTTCGAGTTTTGTTTGTGGAGTCCATCAACACTTGCTTGGTGTGTCGTCGTGACAGATAAACTAAACTTATTGAGCGAACATAGTCTTGGCAAAAAAATTAATTATGACATCAAGTCTTTAGATGTATAAATGTAACAATACATTTTGTTACAACCTGTTAAAAGATTCACGGGTATAAAACCTGTTAGAAGAGAACAACATTAAGAAACTACCATAAGTTGATGTAAAAGAAAAACTACATGCTTAGTCCTCAACCGTAGAAAACTCATCAACTAAAATTTGGGTGGCGGGAGTTTGGGGCGATTTGGGGGAGTTTGGGGGAAGGTGAGGAAATGAGGGAGATCTAGGAAGTGAAGATAATGGGCTGGGTTAGTAGTTCCTATCATTTCGTTAAAAATTCATTTCTTTATTTTTTTCCCTCATTTAACGCTGCCACCTCATCAATTTTGAAAAAATGTGAAAAAGTGTGTGAAACTAAGCTGTACAACCAGCTTTGTCTTGAATTTTTCTCCTTTACCAGACCGGTAAAAGGCCCCCCTCACAATGAGGTGGGACCCACCTCAATAAAAAAAACCCTCCAAAAATGTACCCCCCCTCCCCAAAATGTGAGAGAGCCAGGTATCGGCCTGTGAACCAAAGCCTGGTACCCCAGCTCCGTTCTTTTGGCTTTTCGAAATGAGACTACTTGTAATTTGAGTGGAAATACTTTGATCATCCTTGGGTATCTTGAACTCCGTTTTGTCCTCCTTGTTTAAAATTCATTTTAAATCACACATAAAATTCACTATTTTTATTAACATTTTAATCACATATCTCATTTTTTTATCGGAATCTACTAAAAATTTATTTTTTCAATTAAGACAAATGGAGACTCAATATTATGACTTTCGACATTATGTACTTGTGAGAAATATTTTTAGGTTGTTCTTTTTAAGTGTATGTATCAATGGCCAAAGCTAGACAATTTTTTTTTGATAAATTTTGTAGCACATTTAATAAAAGTTAATGAAATGTATTGTAAAAAAGTTGGAAAGAGTTGTGAATCTCATTAATTATATAGTTAAAATTAATAGTTGATTTTGACCTCAATTTTTTAGCAAATTTTAAAGCTAATAATCCTCTAGCTGATATAGATAGTGAGCGTTTCAGACTACTATATTGTTTGGTATAGATTAAAATTTTGATAAGTCAAAATTAATAATTAATTTTAACCACATATTTTATTGAACATACAACTTTTCAATCAAATATTTTATTAATTTTTATTAAAATCTATTTAAAAATCTGATTTTCAACTATAAGGGAAACATATATTGTCCTCAAAATTGTATAGATTTGGTGTCAACATCTCTCCTTACTTGTACGTTAGCTTAGTGGTGGCAATGGGCCGAGTTGGCTCAGCCCTTACCCGCACGAGCTAGTCTCGAGCCGAGTTTATGGACCGAGCCGAGCTTAAGCTCGGGCAGTTAATTTTTGGGCGAGCTCGGCTCGTCGATTCGTCATTTTTTTTACGACTAAACCTAATATATATATATACATTTTTATTTTTTAAAATAAAAAAATAAAAAATAAACTCTCCTCCTTTATCTGGGTTTGGGACCGGTTACTTCAATTTAGAGTTGGCGGAATTAAAAATTGCATACGAACAACTTGTTACGTGTATAATGAAAATAAAATTTTGTAATGAATACGGTGAAATTAAATATCACTTACTTGATTACATGCTTCGGCATATTTATCTTGAATTCGATAATTAACGTTTTCCCAATCCTTCACGCACATTAACGCTTCCAAAATATCTTCTTTTAGTCGACTCTTGACCTCGGGGGGAATCCTCTTCTCTGCACTAAAAGCAGACTCCAAAGTTACAGTGCTAACCTGAGGTGTTAACAGATCTTTTGCCAATGTAGAAACTACTGGCCATCGACGTTCATAATTTCGTCAGAATTCAATTACCTCTTCTGAACTTTTCTTAACTGCTTTATTACTAGGCAAAGTATGACTANGCTAACCTGAGGTGTTAACAGATCTTTTGCCAATGTAGAAACTACTGGCCATCGACGTTCATAATTTCGTCAGAATTCAATTACCTCTTCTGAACTTTTCTTAACTGCTTTATTACTAGGCAAAGTATGACTATAGTAATCAATTAATTCAGATGACAACGTATTTGGACTATTACTCGAAGTTTGAGTACATGCAGTGGAAGACAAACTACTACTACTACTACTAGATGAACCACATGCATATGCAGTTTAATCATATTTATATGAGTTCATGCTTTCGAATAAATTTAAAACTTCAGCGTCGTCATCTGTTATATTAGTGGGGGGAATAGTTGTAGGTACACGAGTAATATGTGTACTCATTCGTGAAACATATAATTCATACATTTCACGTAACGTTTCTTCCAAATTCCTATAAGTAATAGGCACATTAAAAGTTAAAGCATTTGAAATTTGATCAATTACAAATTTAGTATCCGATAAATTATATCGGGGTCCATGACGCATGCTAAAGGAAATAACATAGGTAATTCTTCCCAATATTTTTTAAATTTTAATTCATTTCGAAATCTCTTAAAAGCCCTAGCAATTATATAAAGACGTTCAAAACCATATAATTAGTGAGATAATAAATATCAGACAATATATTTGTAAAATTATAAAAATTTGTCAAAATTTTTTTANTTTGATCAATTACAAATTTAGTATCCGATAAATTATATCGGGGTCCATGACGCATGCTAAAGGAAATAACATAGGTAATTCTTCCCAATATTTTTTAAATTTTAATTCATTTCGAAATCTCTTAAAAGCCCTAGCAATTATATAAAGACGTTCAAAACCATATAATTAGTGAGATAATAAATATCAGACAATATATTTGTAAAATTATAAAAATTTGTCAAATTTTTTTTAATTTTAAAAACTATATTCCAATCAGATTCATTCAAAATATTATCGTTTTTGTCTCTAACATGCCTATTATTATAAAATTCAGTAATTAAATGTTCAAAATATTCACATGATTTTAATAATAAGTAAATTGAGTTACATCTATGGTCTACGTCAGTAATAAAGATTTTTGTATGCGTCATCCCAGCTTCTTCACAAAATTCTTCAAATGTTTGTTTTCTACTAGGTGTAATCGTATATATACAAGTGCATTCCTAATTCGGTTAATTTTTAATCATTAACATGTTTTAAACCGTCTTGTACTATTAAATTTAAAATATGGCATACACATCGAATACGAAATAAATAACCATCGAAATCGAGTTGAAGTATTCTATGCAATTTATCGATAACA
>CAIGRS010096644.1:0-14045 GCA_903798395.1 Fraxinus floribunda | reverse complement strand
TTGGAGTGAAGATAGATGATGAGGATAAGGCACTATGTCTTATCTAGTCTTTCCGTCTACCTATGAACATATCGAGCCAAAACTATGAGTTTCGCAGAAGTGACAAGCAAATTGATCTCAGAAGAAAGAAAATTAGGGGGACAGAATATTCCTTCTGACAATGTACTGTTTGTGACTGAAAAAGAAAGAGGAGAAACTCCATGAGGAAGAAAGTAACTTATTGGAACTGCGATCAAACTGGTCACGTAAAGAGAAATTGTCCTAAAAGTAGAGCAGGGTCGGCTAACTACTTAAGGTAGGACGATGAATCTTTCCTAGCGGAGGAGGACGCACTTGTGTTTCTATAAAGTAAGATGGAAACATCCTCATGGCATGTCTCCATTGCCATGATAAAGGATGTGTTCTTACTAGCGCGGATCAGTATATCTGCACATAGCATTGACAGACATTTGATGCAAGGTGTGTAGGAATATGGTGGTATTGTAGTGTCTATGGCTAATGAGCTCTCTGGGAAATTCAGTGGGAGAGTTGCACCATAACTATCAGTAGGGTTATTTTGACATGTAGCCGATGAAATGCTTGGAGTTTACGGATAATTCTGAGTGGTTATACTCATATGGTGGAGTATGGGGCCGTTAAAGTGTGTCAAAGATTCGTTTTTTGCAATGTGGAGATTGTTAGGTAATTGTCTCAAAAGTCAAATTTGGAGGACTTATATTGCAAATAATAAAAGGTAATTATTGATCCTATAAATAGTGGATGTATTCTATTAGTTTAGGGTGTGGCCTGTGTGAGAGAAAATTAGAGAGCCGATGGCCAAGATTTCGACCAAAGAGAAGAGAAGAAAGAGGGTTGCCACTGCTAAGATTAAACATATATATATATATATTCAGAGACATGCACAGCGGAGAGGAAAAAGGGAGTTTTGGCTAATAATTTTTTTTTTTCTTTGTAATACTTTGGGATTTCGTTGGTGAGTGAAATTTTATATGATTGTAACAATTTTTCATATAGTAAAAAGCTTTGACGGTCAATTTAATGTGTTATATTATTATTTTTTCCTTGTTTGCTAATATTCTCCTGAACATTAAAAGATCTTGCGGGTAAATAGAAATAAGTGGAATTGGATAAAGTTTCCTAACAAAAGAGACATCGAATTCCAAATTACGAGAATGTTGACTACGATGTGATATAGCTAATAGTTGAATCAATTGGTGAATTTGAATCACTTTTAAGATATAATGACTCGCGAGTTTAAAGATACAAAAAAAAAATGATACGTTGAACTCTAGTGTAAGCAACATTGGACAATTCAATTTTATTATAACTGATAGTGTATTAATTAACATATAGCCATACACAAAGAAAATGCAAAATCCAAATATTAGGATACTTGTTCAGAGCTTATACATTGGAATTTTTCAACATGATTAAATCTTCTTAAAACAATGGGAATGTTGTACAAAATATTACCTAGAAGATGAAAGTGACAATCTTTATACTAGGATAAAGTGAAAAATAATATTCTAGGCAAATTGCTGTCAAACGACCTCCTGGGCGATGATGAAGCTATTGTTTATTCAGTCGGCATCAATCAAATGACTAAAGTTGTATATCGACACCACAATTGTCTAAACCAATCATATAATCTACTTGGGCCATTTGAAGCAGCCTAATTAATTAGTGCTGCTCATGGCCCAACCCAAAACTCTTGGATGGTTTTTTTTTTTTTTTGTTGACAGCCCACTTACATATTTCCTATTAAGCCTTATTATTTCCTAACCTAAAAGCCCATACCTAACCCCTTTATATACCCTGCCCCGTTACTGTTGTGATGTGTGTGAAAATTGGTTTTGGTTAGCCCGTGTGTTTTTTAAAGAAAAGGCATCCTTTTGGCTTTGTGCCTTCTGTCTTTGCTTGTGCTTTCTGTGCTATGTCTCCTTCTCCTTCCTTAGACTTTGTAGCTGATTTTAGTGACTTGTATAAACATTTACACTTAACCCTTTTTGGGCAACCAGGTTTGGGAGTTTTGGTTTGATTTGAGTTAGACGATTGTGGTGGTCGATTACTGCAAACTGAGCCCGGATCCTTAGCAATAGGAGTTCATCCTTCAACATTTGGTATCAGAGTATTGGTTGGTGTGAATTCCGGTGAGATACCGACGGAGAAGGCGACTGTGATTCGTGGTCCCTCAAAGAACCGAACCTGCAACCTTTGATTCCGGCCAAACCAATGACCAGCCAGAATATCTGAACCCATATTTGTGCCCTACAGGCTAAGGCGCATCCGACAATGGTACGCGTAGTGGTGAAGGTTGCAGACAACGACGGCGCGTGGTGGCTAATCTCGACGAGCTCTCTTCAGGCAATTTGCTCATTTTGATTTCCTGAATGTACTGATTTTATTGGTTTCGTGTTTCAGGTTATGCAAGAAAAGTTGGATAATTTTGCCCTTGGTGGGTCGACGGTTGCAATTGCTATACATTTACTGAATTACTTTAGGCCAAAATCGCGGCCTTAAAGCAGTAAATTCACATTTCTCGTAATTTATAGACTCAAACAGGTCCGCTCTGGTAAATTGGCTAGTCCTGTTTCAATTTCAACACTAGTGTATCATCATGTGGGGGTGACAATAGGATTGGAGTTGTTGTGTGGGGTAACCATTGCATGTGCTAGAAATTATGAATTATTTGCTCTTTGTTACAATGTGATTGAAATTGTTCATTTAATAAATTACAGCATATTATCTTTTGTGATATATCGTGAGTGAAACTATTTTAGTTGACATATCTCTTGTTGCACTATAAGTTATTAGAATACCAAGACCTTATCCGTTTGAAAATTCTCTTGATCTAAGATCGTGAATCTTACGAAACCCTGAGAATCTAAGACGATGTATATTTGCGTACCTAGATCTACTTTGTGTGGCTTAATTGTGACCTTGTATTTTGATTGATTATTAAAAATGACAACTATAACAACCCAAGATTTAATTTTCAAATCGCTACCAAACTAATAACTTTAACAATGTAAATGTATACAATTGACGGGCACAATTTAATTGATAAAAAAATCATAATCAAATAAATACTAAAAAAACATGCTTATCGCATTTATTTGATCAATAATTAAATGTCAATTCTACTAATAAAGCATAACATAGTTTTAGTTTTATAACCCAACTAAAATATTTCTTAAATTTGTAAATAAAAATCCTTACGAGATAAAACTAAGAAATTGTTGAAATAAAAAACAATGCCATGTTACGCCGGATTATTTTTATTGTATTCCATAAATTCTAGCACCACGACAGCACTTCATCACCCGCCAACCAACAACCCGTTCTAACCTGTGAGGAGAAGAATGATGGGTGAGTATATGAGAATACTCAATAGACACGAATTAATGGCGCAATCCCAAATAAAAATATTAAATCATGCGTCACAAATATCATACAGTCATATCATATCTTTGGAAACCAGTAAGAGCTCAAATATAGCATATCTTTAGTACCAAATGGACATTACATATAATAACATAACATCTCATATCATAACTTTCATTAGCAGAATATTCATCAACATAAAAAAAAAAAAAAATTAAATGGGACTAATAACTTGCACCTCGTAATCCTACCTTGTTAAATTCAATGAGTTCTTGAAAGATGAAACACCCCAAAATCACGTTCCAAACTATTTTCCTGCATATGCTTGTGTGCCGTGCATAAAAGTGTATTTTGCCTGTGTCATACATCTATAAGTACCTAGGCAATAATAACCTTAACTCTGAAAAAAGTTGGTACATAGTGGGAAACGTGTGGGAGTGGGATAGGGTCATTGGATAGGAATATTTGAAACTAAATTTGACCTAGTCTTATCAATTTTGGGATTCCCACACATGTCAAATCAACCACAACTAAAAAATATAAAATAAAAACAAGCACATATCATACACGTGCTTCCCATTTCATTAAAATAACTTAACCAAGTTACAATTTAAGGCAAAATCTTTCGACCTCGATAACTTGGGCCTAGCTTATCCGAATCAACTTTTTCTCGAATCTAAAATGCATAATTAATTACGAGCTATCCAACGAGCCCAATATCCATATACTTATCATAGCTACATCAATACCCAAAATCTAACTCTTGTAAAAATGAAATTTAATATATATAAGTTAGTCCCTAACTTTCTAAAATATTAAAAATATAGTATATAAAATAATTATTCTATTTTACGGGAAAAAATTCAGGATTTTACATCTCCCCTCCTTAAAATATTTTCATTCTCGAAAATTACCTTAGCTAATCGAAGAGTTTTAGATACTTGATTTTAAGTTCATCTTCCTTCTTCCAAGTTGATTCGTCCAATCCATGATTTTGCCATTGAACTTTGACGAGATGAACTTCTTTATTTCTGAGTTGATGCACTTTTCTATCCAAAATCATAATCGGAATCTCTTCATATGATAAGTCTTTTTGTACCCCCAATGTGTGATTCCAACCATGTGATTGGGATCATGAACATATTTTCTAAGCATCGAAACATGGAATAAGTTATGCACTGCTGTAAGTTCAGGTGGTAAGGCAAGTCGGTAAGCTACAACGCCAATCATTTCAAGAATTCCGAAAGGTCCAATAAATTGTGGTCTTAACTTTCTAGTCTTACCAAATCTCAATACACCCTTCATTGGTGCTACTTTCAGAAAAACTTTGTCACCAACTTGAAATTCCAAAGCCTTTCTTCCACCGTCAGTATAAATTTTTTGTCGGTCTTGTGCTATTTTATTCTTGCTCTAATCTTATCATCTGCCCTAACCATTCGTTCAATAATTTCAGGACCAAAAATTCTATTCTCTCTGACCTCATCCCAATGGATAGGAGATCTACACTTCCTACCATAAAGAACTTCATATGAGGCCATGCCTATTGTAGCCTAGAAGCTATTGTTGTAAGCAAACTCCACTAACGGCATATGTGTTTCCCAACTACCACCAAAATCCAAAACACACACCCTCAATATATCTTCAAGAGTTTGAATGGTTCTTTCCGATTGTCCACACGTTTGTCGATGATAAGCAGTGGTAAATTTCAATTTCATCCACATGGCTCCTTGTAAGCTTTTTCAAAATTTCGATGTGAACCATGAGTCTCTATCTGAAACAATGGTTATGAGAACTCCATGCAATTTGACTATCTCTTTGACATATAACTATGCGAGCTGTTCTATATTAAAATTTACTATGATTGGCAGAAGATGGGGTGACTTCGTCAAACAATCAACCACTACCCAAATAGCACTCTGACCTCTTACTGATCTCAGGAAACCCACCATAAAGTCCATCGCTATGTGTTCCCATTTCTGGAATATCCAATGGTTTCAGTAGTCCTAATAGCCTTTCATGTTCTGTCTTGACCTGCTGACAGACAATACATTTTTCTACGAATAGACCAATTCGTCTCTTCATGTTTCTCCACCAAAATGTATCTCGAAGATCCCGATACATTTTCGTACTGTCGGGATGTGCAGCATACGGGGGTGGAATGAGCCTATTCCAATATCTCATTTATTATACTTTTATCTTTGGGGTACACACAACCTTCCTCTAAAGATCAATGCATTATCTGCAAATACTTCAAATCCTATACGTTTGTTTGAACCAACATCAGCCTTAATTTTCAGTAAGAATGGATATTTATCATGTGCTTACTTGATTCGATCACGAAGAGTAGGTTGAATCATAAATGCTTCTATTCTCGCTGTAGCCTGAGTTGGCAGCATGATGACTTCCAATCTCAGTTTCTCAAAGTCCTTTATCAAGTGTTCCTGTACTGTGGGTAAAAATGCTAACAGTGATCCTATCTTCCTGCTTAGGGCATCTACAACTACGTTAGCCTTACCGGGATGGTAAAGAATTGTATAGTCATAATCTTTCACTAACTCCAACCATCTTCTCTGTCTCATATTCAGTTACTTTTGCGTGAAGAAGTACTTGAGACTTTTGTGGTTTGTATAGATTTCACACTTCCCACCATATGATGCCATATCTTTAAAGCATAAACTACCGCTGCAAGCTCCAAGTCATGCGTAGGATATTTCTGTTCATACTACTTCAACTGTCTCGAGGCATAAGAAACCACTTTTCCATGCTGCATTAGCACACAACCCAAACCCTGCTTGGAGGCATTGCTGCATTCACATTTCTTGAATTTGGCATATAATTTCTCTTTCCTTGAGGTTTCGAGTACTACTCGAGATTGTTCCTCATGCTGCTTCTTAACTTTAGAGTATACGAGTATATCGTCAATAAGTACTATGATGAACTGGTCTAAGACTAATGAAACACCAGGTTCATTAGATCCATAAATATGGCTAGAGCATTGGTCTAACGAAGGGGCATGATAGTAAAATCATAATGTCTGTAACTAGTCCTAAAAGCAGTTTTTGGTATATCTCTTGCCTTAACCTTCGACTGATGATACCCCGACCTCAAGTTGATCTTCGAAAACACCATTGCACCCCTTAACTGGTAGAATAAATCTTCTATTCTTGGGAGTAGGTATCTATTTTTTATAGTCAGATGATTCAAATTTGAGCTCAAAATCTAGTGGGACCCATACTTCAAAATTAACAAGAACAAGCATATTCACATTTGAGTCTGCAAGACGATTAATATAATATATTTATTTGTCGAAAAACATTTAAAATTGAATGAAAAATTTAATTTCAAAATTAGCCACTTGAAACTTGAAAATTTGAAGAATTTGATTGATTTAGTTGACATTTGTTCCACATAGGAAACAATGGAAAAAATGTTTTAGGAAACAATGGAAAAATTGTTTGGTTTATAAGGTGGAGGTTTGGCTAATGGATTTTGGCACCAAAGGGTATCACTAGTCTTTAGAAGGTGAGAGACCTAAATCATATTGGATACTTCCAAAATTTATCCGTGGGTGCTATCGTCACCACCCATTCTATCCGGTTGGCTGCTCGACTCGACACTACAAGATATGACATGTACACTTGCCTAGGTCCGAGTTTGGGTCATGTCGAGTTTAAGTTTGGCCCATTTGCTCTTTCTACAAAATTTTTCTGAATTAAACGATGTCTATTTGTGTAATAGACGAATGTGGTTGACATCAATTTTTTTAGTGACGGACATTTATAACAGACTGTAATATACATATGATTTCAATATATACAAATACATATGTTCATTTGAAAGATTTTTTGAACGATCACCACTATTCTGAATAGGCTTGTAGACTATGTGAATAGCCACAATTAAATTTATAAACAACATGTTTTTCTGTCAGAAAATTTACATTATTTTCAAACGCAAAGATTTCTGCTTTGAATCTCACTTCTCTCTACATTACACATTGAGTTTGTTATAACTTTTACCGATTGCTGTGATGCTTCCATAATATACAAAATTTGTTATATTATGGAAAAACAATTACTTATTGATTTTAAGCACTACAGAAGGGAACAAGCTTTGTTAAAGACACATCGTGAAGTCAATGGACTCGAATTAATTCTTGATCCTATTTTCAGTCATGTCGATTGTCCATTCCGATTTCATCATATTGATCGTCCCATTATTTTTTTCGAGTTTTGTCCAGATAATTTGAAAGAGCAGCAAGTATCTACAGATTATTGGAAAGAGAAATTGATACTCCTGAAAAAAAAAAACATATTTCACCTCATGTGAACAACTGAAGCTTAGAAGAAGATAGCAAGAGAAATGTAAATTGCATTAATCATTTTCAAATTATCTACATTCTATACAGGAACTTAAGTTTGTTTTAAGATGGTACAAGTTACGAATTCACTTTTGATTCGATGATAGGAAACGCCGAGGGTTTCGATAATTTATGTTGAAATTTTCAATTTCGGCCAGTAGAAATAGACTACAAGTATAAATTAATGTTGATTGAAATGATATATTTTAAATATTTGTTTTTACACGTTCTTCAACTTTTCGAAAACAGTATGTGTCAAAGGCCTTTGACAATTCGAGGATCCCACAGTTTGATTGTGGTTAGAAGTGGGCATGATTTGGGTATGTCAATATTATTTAAAGGATATGAGGCTCAAAAAGTTACTAGAAGGTATATATAATGTTCAAAACTAAAAGAGGAAATTGTACCAAATGTCAATTTTTGGCCTTTCATTTTCAAAAATATCACTTTTTTAAAGCCTTTGCAAGATTGTCATTTCTGGACAATTTTGCCTCTTTAAAGAATTTAAATACCCAATACATTCTTGAGTTGACAGAATTTTTAGGGGCTATTTTTTTTTTTAAATAACCTAAAACTTCCCACTTCAACTCTTAAGTCTTCACTTTCGACCGGTGAGTTTCCTCCACGCCTTCAGCCCTTCACACCAGACGAAAGTCTAGAGACCACACAGCGGACGCCTTCAGCCCAGAATTAGAAGTTGTAGCCTTGCACCTATCCAAACATGACTCCTCCCGTCAGTCGTGGGCCCGTGAGGAAGAAACAATCGAACAAATTGGTCAGTTTTTTCCTATTGCAGTTCTCCTTTTAACGTGTCTACGGTCATCGTTCTCCATTTCTGACTAGGAAAGGCAATTTGTCGTGTTGTTGTAAAGATGTAAATCATGGCCACAAGTTGAGTTTCTATGATTCTAAAACATTTTCAATCACCTTTTGTGTGGGAAATCTAATTTGTTTCTGGAACTGCATTTCAATTGAGTAGGCTTATTTTTTTTCTTGACATTTTCTAAATGTATTTTTTTTAATATTAATGTATTCTGTATTTGGGAAATCTGCAGCTAGCACGCACGAAGCCAATTGCTCAAAAGTCAACTGGCAGAAAAGCTCCCAAGAAACAACTTGCTTTCAAAGTTCCATCCCCTATCTCATCTCTGATTTTTCTACTACAAACTTATGCATATAAAAGTGGATATCTATATGCATATGGAATTTCCATTACAAATAAATATTAAGATTTGTGGAATTCTGCTTTCTTTTTTTAGGTGTATGTATCTCACCTCAGTCTCCATCTACATCTGCATTAAATTGTACACCTTGCGCTTGCTATCTAATCTGGATTTATGAGCTATCATGGTGTGTTGATATAACTTATAAGAAAATACGAAAGACTCAAAAAATGTTGAATGCATCTTTAATATCTAATCAAAACAAAGAGCAAAAACTTTTGGGAAAAGATCTAGGTGACCTAACTTTAGAATACGATAATCAATTGTTATTTCTTTTGATGACATTTCTACCTTTCGATATCTTGTTCATAGTTCAGTGTAGTGTGGAGATAGTATTCAGCTGCAGAGAGAGAGAGTGGGCGATGGAAAAGCAACGGTGTCAATATTGGAAGTAGGTTTTGGTGGACCAATTGATGAGATTGGAATTTAAGGCTTGTTGGAAAACCTTTCGTCGGACTTGATTAATTGCTCTTTGCTGTATGGCTAAATTAGCAGTTGGAAGATTTCAAAGAAAGGAGGTAAAAAATGGGTGTTGGGAGAGTATTTTTCTGCACAACACAAAATAAAGCAAGCCTTTTTCATTTATGGTAATCCCATGTTCCACTATCTGTCTATAGGAATCTTATCTTTTATATATTTGGTGCTATTTGATTGTCTTGTTATAGATATTTGGTTGGAATTTTGAGATGTTATCTTCAGTTTCGTTATATTTGTTCATGAATTGTGCTTGCAGATAAAGTTAGAATCTTTTGCGGTTGTTTGGAGAAATTCTTGGCTTTTCTTTTAGTAGGAATTCTTCCTTTGGATTGCATATTAAAGTTTCAACATTTGCTATTAATTTGGAAAATCTTGGATTTATGAAGTTGGAGAGTAAAGTGCTCTTTTCGTGATGTAAAGTGAATTTGATATGCAAAATTTGGGGGACTATGGAACACAAACTTGTGTAGATTGTTATGGTAATGGAAAATGCATCCACACTCTCCGCTCGTCCATCAGTCTCCCTCATTGATGCTCTCTTGAATTTGTGCTTTTGTCAAATATGTGATTTGTAAATTTGGTTTGGACATTTATTTTGTGAATTGTGTTTGTGATATGTGAGGTTTAGTTTGGGAACTTCATAAAAAAAAAAAAAAAATAGAGGTGGCGATTATGTATTATAGGATCATGTATTTTTACATTCTCAATGGTGATTATGTTCAGCCTTCTAAGTTTGTTTGTTATCCTTAAACATCCACGCATATTTTTTGAAACTAAGCTAAGCTTGTCAGAAAGGATAAAGCAATGTATGAACTAAGAGATGATTCATTTTGTATTGTTCATCGTCATGATCTGTTGTTTCCTATAGTTCGTCGCAATAATTCTGGCAGATGGGAGAATAATGACAGATGACTTGTCGAGACCCGAAAGATCATGTCAGTTTTTCTCGACGCTTGACAGTTCCACATGTGGAACATTGGTTGATCGGAACATAATATGTGTGTTTCGCAATAACATGTACGGCATAATTGTACACCACAAGTTTGTCATTTCTTTTCATCAATCTAAATATATTGTTTCAGGTTTTATGATTTTCGTACCAATGTTGAAATTCAATTGTGTGAACTTATATGATGTTCGTATTATTTCGTTAAATTGTGTGTTGGAATTTGTTGTCGTTCCTTGCCTACATAATGTAGAACAATATCACGATCTGAGAATTTTTTTCATTTTCTTACTGTACCTTGCAGGATAGATGGATTTAGAATGGGAGGTACCCGAAAATACACGATTGTGGGCCCGCATTTCGTAACGAAGCAACCTAAAGTATGTGAAAAGGGTCCCGACCATTTCGATGAGCGACAGTCCCAAGACTTCCGAAACTCCTACCTCGGGTTCCTTGCCGATGTTGCAGACATTTAATTCTCTGCCTAACTCATCCAACAACTCGTCTTCAAATCCATACGGATGGATAAGGTCAACGAATTGTAGTTCAATGTGCAAGACCACTTCACTCGGTTTGGACTGCAACAATATACAGTCGTGATGGGATTAAGATGTAGTCTCCCTCCTTAGAACGATCACTTTACTCGAGTCTTGGAAAAGAAGAGACTAAAGGAGAAATACTTCAAATTAATGGACAAGATTTCATGCGCCCACCTTGAGAAGACCCTTCTCTGATCATCGACGTCTCGGGCTGATCGGTACAAGTTCGGGCTTGCTCTCATAGTCAAAGGAGTATTCTACGCTCCTGATAATAATGTGGGTATATGTGAAGTGTCCTTGTCAATCTTCGACGACCTGGAGATTTTTTTTCTCCTACCCTTAGGGTAGAGTTGGATATACTTGTCTCTATAAGGTATTTCGAGGTGGCTGGGGATGGAAATTTCGCGACACCAAGAGAAAGAATGAGGAGATCACCTATACACTTCATGGTTTCCCCATAACCCTGCAGGTACGAACCATTATTTGAAACATTGTATTCTATTTTTTAGTTACATATATGTTGTCATGCCCATGTGATGTTACATGATAATGTTATCCTGCTGCGACAGATATAGGCATTCGAGGCTATACCAAAAATTGGAGAAAGGTTTGCGATAGCTTCTTGGAGAACGATCCCCAAGGCTTCTTCGCTGGACTGCTACAAAACAACCGCAACATCGTACGTACGATGCGTTCTTCAAGAACATACAAGTACTCTATCAAGTTTAACATACCCGTCATCATTCTTATTGCTAATACACACAATACTTTGTCATTGATGCCATTTTTCTGTCTTCGCAGTTGTACGTGCATGCCACGTTGCGCCTCTTCGAAGCTGAGCTTGCCCAACCATATATCTCCACTCTTGCGCTGTATGAAGATCGTGTCGTGCCTACTTTGGACGACATTGCCCAGAACATTGTCGCTCCATAGCCGCAGAGGCATTGGGCAGTGGAGCTCATGACCATTCGCATAAGAGGGACGCCGACGAAGATGCATCTGGTGGAGGCTCGGACGAGGGACGGTCGGCTAGTGATCGTCATGAGTCCATTTTTTATCACAGTGGAGATGGCGACGAGGATGAGTCCAGCGATGGCGAGAGTAGAGACAGCGCAGCTGAGCATAATCAGGATAGGCATAGGGGTGTGTTTTCAACTCCTCACGCGACAGTACATACTTCTCACAAGAGTGCACTGTTGATCTCTCGATGACAAGGTGCCAGTTTTCTGTAGCCAGCCTAATGAGAGCAGATGTTGATGAACTGTTGTTGGATCAACGAATCCTCATTGAAATGCACCTCCGACTATTAAACTTGAAATCATGGAGCACGTAAGCATCAAATTTGCAAGATTAAGGGAGTTCATTTCTATAGTCATTCCCTCATCTGGTACTACCGCCACAGTAGCTCCGCATGACGTCGATCACGAGCCCCCAGATTCGAGAACTTCACCCTAAGGTATGTGTGTTACTTGTTTACAAGTTAACATTTTGAAGTGTAATGTGATATCTCCCGTACTACATTCCCTAACATGTTTTCAATATTGCTTCTATGACATAGATACACATAAAAGAGCCATCGACATAGTTTCGGTTGATCGTGACAGGACTTTTCCAAGTGCAAGCCAAGAGGATAATGGTAATTGCATTGATTACGAGGATTGTTTTTATTATGAATATATTTAACTGCTTGACTATTGAATTGGCGTATTTGTTAGTGTTAAATAATGGTATACTTGACTATTGAATTGACGTATTTTTTCAACTTTTGGTAGTGTTGAATAATGGTATGCTTTATGTTTGAAACGGTTGAACAAGAAATTGTAAGGATATGATTGTGATTTCTATAAATTGTGGCTAGATTTAAGCTTTAAAAAGTGGCTTCTAAGATTGCGGATTAAAAAAATAGGATGCAAAGGCATGAGTGAACTTGATCATGTAGTGTTAAATAATGACATTCTTTATGTATTGTGGACGTAATTACTATTATGTTTTCATGTAGCTAGAGGAAGACTGGAGCCCGATGTGCTATGCCCAGACAACGTCGAACTTCCTTCCACTCATGCTGCGATAGAGGTAGCCGGTAAGTTTTGTATTGCACAAGTTGTAATAATGTGTATCATATATCTCTTCTAATGAATGTGTTATTCTCAACTTCTGCAGACGGTACTGAACTTACTGACAATGTCGTGGGAACAAGTGCACTTCACACGTCTACTGACGTGCTCCACACTGAAGGTAAGTTTCCGGAGCTAACTCCAACGTATTTGTGTTGCATAGGAGAGTGTATAGATAGATATGTTCGTTTTCGATACATTATGCTATGTTTGTGGGCTCGGCTAACTAATTTGGCCCATACGATCCTTTTATGTATAGGGTGCTTATGAGTTGTCGGTTGAGGCCACCATACCTATCGAAGGTGTCGATGTTGTTCACAGCAAGAGTCGGCTATCGACACACCTTCGACTGCCTGCAACATCAACCAGAACGTCGTATACCAGAGGGGGAGAAGAAGAGATCAAAAAAATAAGTGAGTAAATCCTGTGTGAACATATTATGAATAAGTTAGTATTCCATAATGAACTTGAGATACATTCCATTTACAACCTACGTTAGGTGACAACATGTATGCAATATACGTTGCCATTTGAACAAGTAAATTTGTGTGTCCCATTTGGACAAGTAAATTTGTGTGTCCTTTTGGTCCACACTGAACTAGGTTATAGTTAAAGACATTTAATAATTTGCAGGTTTAAAAATCATGATGATTTTCAATCTGTGTGTGAAATGAAAATTAATTTGTAGATTCTACTTTCGGTTCATGACCGACTATTTATTAATCTCTCTCGGGGTCTTCGAGTCGTGCTGAACTTGGGATTAGCCATTGATTTACACAACATCTCAGAGGTTTTGGAGCTCAATATTTATTTATAGTGTTCTTTTGTATTGATGTGGTAGTCTTTCACTACCCCTAGCAATTCTTCAGGGTGAAAAAGTTGTTTCAGGGAGTTCGGTTCGAGTTGGATAACTGAATTTAGATTCGTAATCCTATAAAAGGAAGACAATTTTTATGTTCTGTGTTAGGATGGCTTCATGGTGATGCCAACATTTTGTCTCGA